>PVKE010043742.1:0-13260 GCA_004027555.1 Craseonycteris thonglongyai | reverse complement strand
AAAATAAGACCTACTTACAGTTTTGCCTCTCGCTGAAATACGTATAAGGCATCCCCCTGAAAATAAGACCTAGCGCATCTTTGGGAGCAAAAATTAATATAAGACACTGTCTTATTTTCGGGGAAACAGGGTAAGACACTGTCTTATTTTCGGGGAAACGGTATAAGACACTGTCTTATTTTCGGGGAAACAGGGTAGCACTGAAGTTTGCCTATTTGAAAAAAATCACTTCTTTTTTTTTTCTTTATTTCTGAAAATAATTTGCTAACTAAACACTGCGAGTGGGAAGTTTGTTTTTCTCTTCATGAACCTTACACAAACAGTGCTTTGTGCTAGTTTCCCAAGCTTTTCAAGCATTTTGGTCCTGCTGCAGTTTCAGCATTTATTATAAACAGAGCTTCTGTGTGTAATGACGTGGGGCTGCACGCTGACCCAGGCCCCACAATCATCACGAGACTCAGCCAAATATATGCACATGGAGAGGCAATAAAAAATAGTCACTTTTTTCCTTTACCATTCTGAAAATAACTTAACCCTTCAAAAGGACTGATGATTGTTTTATTTTGTAATTTTCCTGAACAATACAAATTTTGCAGCTATATTTTAGTATTTCATCTGCTATCGAGGCTGCTAGCTGTTCCTGGCATAAGGCTGCGGTACCACCATTCTCCTCATTGGTCAGGAACAAGAACCACCTGGGTTTGAGGGAAAAAGACAAAATGTGGTTTTTTTCTTTCCCCTTTCCCATATTAATAAATAAACTTCACTAACATTTTTAAAGATGTGAACCATGAAATACAACTGGCTGTTATTGAGGGCAATTCTTTTGTTTATATTTTTATGTTTTCCTTTGGTTTATAGTTTGAAGTGTTTTGTTTTGTTTTTTAATTTGGTATTTAGTGAATAATGGTACTGTTTTATTTATTTTTGTCTTCTGAAAAGCACAAGGACATAATGAACAGACTTATTTTTATTCCATTAATTGAATAGTATGATATATTCAAATATGCAAGCAGAGAACATTTTTATGAGTATTTACTGCCCATACCAATCATTAGACATTCCTATTAAAACATGAATTTTTTCAAATGCAAAACAAATATATTTTTGATTGACTAAGTGAATTCTATAGAAAGAATTTCACAGAACAGGCTGTGCCATTCTGTGTTGTTAGGATAATCTGATGAACACTATTGTTCCTTTTTATTTTAAGAACTGGCTGGTTTTCCCCAGAACAAAGATGCTATTACTGCAGCTACAATTTTATTTTTAACATTATAGATTGTAGCCATCCTAGTACACTATCTAATGTATTATATTCAAATAGGCTTCCTTGCAAATTATCTTCTATCAAGAATTTTAAAAAAAAAGTATTTCTCTGAACGAATTCAAATTAGGCTGAAATAATGCAAAAGTGGAATTAGTTAAAAATTAATTCTGTGAAGCACCTGGAAACCGTACCCTACTTTAACTAAAACAAGAATCCTAGGGCTATAAGTTACTGTTTTACATGTTTTATTCTTGAGAGTTCCTATTACATTGTTAAACACGTTCCTCACATACCTGCTAATGTATATGCTAAGAAAACTAGCATAGAAAAATTACAAAGTGAGTTTTCATTTTGAAGTTTTTGTATTTCCCTGTCTTCCTTTGTTTGGTTAAAGGATTAGAGTACACAGACTTTGTAATACAACTCTATAGTCATATAACCACTGTGCTAGAGATTTAAAAAACACTGGAGAAATGTTTAATTAGTAAAAAGAAATATAGTCCAGAAGGGAATCAGATTCAGAAATGAAAATTTTATTTTAGTAGACTGATCTTGGAAATCTTGGAATAGTTTTCCTCAAAAAAAAATAATGTTCTGAGTGAAATCTACATTTCATGATTCAAATGAAAGCAAGCACAAAAGAGAAAAATAAAATTATCAAGGTATAAACATATGGAGGTCTCTGAAAGTCAAGGATATTTGTCAGAAGATAACATAACTGGCAGTTAAGATCTGCACAAGTGACATGTATTAACAGAATTTTTGGGTATATTTTCCCTTTGAAGTAGGAAGCAAGGTGATCTCTTGAGAGTAAAAGGGGAACAGTAGATTAGCAGGTTTAGAAGAAGAGAAAAGGTTTAAATAATTATTGCATTATACACACCATCTGCACACAGTCAATGCTGTTCATTGACTTGAAATACTAGATAGCATTTGCAGAGCCATAGACTGTTTGTGATCCTACTATTTCAACAGAATTGTTCAATCAATTTGGTCAAACATCATGTTAATAAGGTCAAAAAGCCAGTTAAACTGGTTGTCTAACTTGAATGGTTGTGTGACTAAAGCGATCAGTGGAAACGATCTTAAAATCACATTTATCCCAAACCTTGTCTTCCAAAAGGTGCCCTGTTTCGGATGCTAGGTTATGTCTGTACGGTCCTCCTTGTCTATATCAATGCACCGCAACATTTTAGAGCCTGTGCTTCCTGTCGAAAGCATGCTCAATTTTATGCCTTCTTGTAAAGGTTCTCACATTCAAAACGTTATTTTTAATACTAAAAGACAATAGGGCTTTCAATTGTTTGTCAAAATCAACATACCTTTTCTTTAGCTTAATATGCGTCAATGACCATTTACAGGAAATTGTCATTTCATACGTGGCTTTGGGTCTTCTCTGGGTTTTTCACATGCCCATTGGGAAAATCGTGTGCTAGTAAAGGTCTTTTAATAAGAAAATCTCCCGATTTTTTGAAATCTATTTCTTGTCAACTTTACAATATGTGCCTTTACATATTAAACTCACTGGGTATGAATTCTATGTTTGCCGCATGTCGTTCAACACAGTTATCATTAGTTATAGACGTGGTAGAAAATAGGTTACAGCACTTATTAAATTTACTAGAATCAGTGAAGTCATACTTGTGACTTCCTACATTTACATATTAAACTCAATCTTTGTATTAAGATGATAGGATAAATCAAATCCAGATGTAGGCTCTATATAATTTGTTGTTTTAGGAATAACTTTGTAGGGCAAATAGGTTTTATTTGACATTCTTTTCTGGTAAAAATTATTAACTAACTGTAAAGATCAAAATCATTCACCAATTGAAAAGACTCAACATAAGCATACATAAAATGATATGATACCACGAACATTAATGATCCCTTAGTCACTTTACTGATAAAAAGTTCAATATTGAAATTGGGTAGTGTCTATAAAAGGAAATTAAATTTCAGTACCTTACTGTTCACTCCTCTGAATCATATGATCATGACGCAGGCAACCTCCCATTTCTTTTTGCCTAATTCAAGAGATGTCTACTAGGACTTTAAGAGCAAAAGAATTTTCTCTTCTCCCTACTCTAATACATTACAAAAGGAGTAAAAATAGTCAAGAGGAGCACTAGTTGGAGAGAGGATACTATCCTAAAATAGGAAAAACTTAAGAAGAAGAAAAAACTTAATGATGGGTTAAAGATCATCAGGTCAGTATTACATTTAATGAATTTAAAGTGATTGTATAGACTTTGAGTAACCAATTACATATAGCCTCCACTGCTTCTAATTTCCACTCTTGCCTACTTTTCCATAGTTTCCAGAAGGTATGTTTTCCCTATGAATGGGACCTTATAAATCACAATTTTGATTCAGTCACCCTAAATCCTATACTTGAAATATGTACTCTATTGTTCATTGAGTAGTGACTGGGCCTTATATAATCTGACCCTTCATTTCACACCTCATCTTGTTACACACTCATTCTGGGTCCCATCAATATTGCTTTCAGTGCTGTCCTTATACCTCTCCTTCCTCTGCAGAAATTTCTGTATATCTTGTCTACATATCTCATTCCACCACCTTCCCATAAAATACAGTTTAGTATCAAATCAATCATTTTGAGTTACTACATGCATTCTCTGAACTTCATTGTACATGGGGAGAAAAAAAAAAAGAGGTAATCAGGCCTTTCAAATATGAATGAAAGAGTCTGAGTGTAACCACAAAATAAAATAAAACAAAACACTTTGGAATGGTATTTCAAATAGTATGACAAGAATATAGTGTACTCGGTTATATTTTGGGAGCACTTAATTTTCCACTGAGGAGACAACTATAGAATAGTCTCTGGTTTGTGTATTTGTTTGGGACTCAATTATCCAGTTTTATTAATCTTTTAGTCTTTAAATTTAGTATCTTTGGTTTGTGTCATGCATCACATACTATTTTTCTTATTATACTTTACTTGATAAAGATCTCAATTTCATCTAATTTAAGACAATTTTTTCTCATAGAAATAAAGTGACTGTTACTTTTATAATTATGCCCTTTGGTTTTTAGGTAGACAAGTAAAATGATTTCTAGATGAATGAGCAAAACTAGATGTAATTGAAGAGATTAGATTTTTTTCCTTTTTTAATCTGAAAAACATGTGCACGCTTCATGAATTCCAACTATCTAACCAGACAAAAGGATACCTGAACCACTCGTGCTTTTCCAATTTGGGAGCTTTTTAGATTTCTTAACTTTTTTTGTTAAGTACTAAAAGCCTGTGCTCATAAGTCTAATTTCAAGCTAATAGTTTTAGGTATTTTAGGCAGAATATTTGAAATATAAATCCAATTTTTGAAAAAGATTAATAATTTGTAAATACCTGGTAGAATTCTTAGAAACATTCACTCAGAAAAGTTAGAATATATTAAAATATAAATTATAGTAATGCTAAATTTAGAATATGTATTGATTATAATAATTGGATAGATTTTTATCTATCCAAGAAAAATAGATATTGGTTATTTACTGTTTCTCCTATACTTTTTCCTACTTTACTATGTATGTTCAATATCCATAAAGTAGAGATTAGTCAAAAATATAAACCACTTGTAAGCATTCCGATTAACATATCACTATCCTGATGGTACTTTTGAGTCTCCTGAGATTCTAATTATATCTGTCATTTGGGTGGAGACCTTGCAATGACATGAGAGAGACCAGGTCTGTTTTGGCTCCATGTTGCATCCACAGTAAATTGACCAGCTGTCAAAAGTAATTATTAAAAATGAACTGAATTATTTATTTTGCCTAACCAATTGGCCATCGGTGATGTCACTATTGAGGTAAGCAAAAGTAGGATAAAATATGGTATTAACATTACTTATATCTATATGCTTTATTTTGAGCAAAACAAACAAAACAAACAAAGCAAAACAAAACAAAACAAAACAAGCAAAACAAAACTTCTTCTTAAGTTTTTCCTATTTTAGGATAGTATTCTCTCTCCAACTAGTGCTCCTCTTGACTATTTTTACTCCTTTTGTAATGTATTAGAGTAGGGAGAAAAAAACAGCTCTTGATCTTCTTGAAAAAAAAGGGATGATTATATAAATTTGATTTTTACTTTCTAAATACACAAATCCAAAATATATATATTTGAAAATAGCCATTGATCACCTTTAACAACAATCTTAACCTATGAAAAGAAAAATGATGGCTCCCCAGTACCAGACTCAAGTGATTTTTATGGAGCTCTCAGCACATTAATCTTGTTAATAATGGAAAAACTCATGGTTTTAAATATCAGAAATTAGTAAGGTATATGATTATAGAATATGTTGTGATCGTGTCCGGTAATGACATGAGTGACTGTTTTCAAACCAAGTATCCATCAGCAGAACAGGATGAGCGTAGTTTATGAGGCCATCAATAAACATTTCAAGATCCCTCCAAAGGCCTGAGACGGCCCTGGGCCTTTTATAAGTCATCTCATAACACAGTCTGAAGTATCTTCAGGATATTAAAACATGACCTTTTAACTTAGTCAGTTAAGAAGAGAAGGCAATAAAATTTTAACTTATTTCTGTGATAAATAAGAATAAATATAGATATATAAAATAAGGAAGGGAATTCTAACTGCTTTCCTTAATCTCATCCATTGTATGCCCTCATTATCTTTCAGAATTAAGATAAGGAACACAGACATTCACTGGCACCGCTATTCTAGTCAATTGCCCTTTAATAACATCAAAGCTTTATTTTATTTATTTATTTATTTATTTATTTATTTATTTATTTTTGTATTGGAAATACCCAGTTCAGACAGGTAGCTACAAACACCCCATTAAAATCAGTAAAGTATGTGAAGTTTTTTTCACGCAAATTACCTAATAAAAATAATCTGTTTAAAATCCTTCAGTAACTTTCTATTGTCCTTTCTTCCTTATCCTCTAGCTACATTAGCCCTCGTTTCCATTCCGTATTAAAGCATTCCACATAGATTTCCACTTTCTGCCATGCTCGATCTGATGTTTTAAGGTTAATCTTTCTGATGCCCTTTAATACCATCTCCTTCCTCCCATTTAGCCTTTGCCATGATGTAAAGTGGTTGACATCAAAAAGGCAACAACTGTACCTCTTTTATTCACCATAATAAGAGTCAGTGCTTAGGCCCACCCCCAAGCTTACCAAAACCTAGCTCCTTGTGGTTTAACTTTCCCAGCCCAACCTTAGCTCAGGAAACACAAAACATTTCAAGCTAATAGAGGAGTGTGCCCCAGGGCCTGTCACTCTAGGTGCCAGTAGCCGGCCTTAACTTCCCCAAGGGTGGCCCCTTGAGCTATGCTGTTGACTTCCTCCAGGACCCATGAGTAATAAGCTTCTCTAGTTCAATTCCATGTCTTCTTTTGTTGAATATGGCACACCATCTGACACTGTAATCTACTTTGCAAATTTTAATTTAACAAGGTTAAAAACAACAGATTTAGGGGAAGCCGGGATGGCTCAGTGGGTTGGGCGCTCACTTTGCAGCGCCGGGGACCGGGGATCGAATCCCGGCCCCGGCCCATGCGGAACCATATGCTGAACTGGGAGTATGGGTGATGTGATGTGGAGTTGTCCATTGGGAAACTGTCTGATTGTTACCAACCAATGTCACCCCATTAAATTTAACAATAAAATATAATAATATTAAAAAATAATAATAATAATAAATAAATAAATCATCTCACAGATACAAATAAATAAATAAATAAATAATAAATAAATAAATAAATAAATAAATATTTAAAAAAAAAAAAGAAAACAAAACAGATTTATTCAAGTTCTACTATATATCCCTTAATGTATTTTATGCCTATGTACATGGTTAAAATTATTATCTTTACAAAGTATGACTAGACATATCTCACTTAAAATAATTCATTATTTGGGGGACAAAAATAGTTAAATAGAAATAAAAGAAAAATACTGAATCAATATTAGATTTACAAATTTATTACGCCAAAAACATTCACAAGATGGAAACAATAAATAAAAGTTCCTAGCATTGCAATGTATAATGATTACCATTCTTGATTATATCTAAGACACCCTCAATTGAAACATGCATCACTGTTCCATTAGGACCACTAAATAAATAAACAAACAAACAAATAAATAAATAAATATTAAAAACCAGGGTCTGGAAGAAATAACACCCTTTTTCAAGTTTAGTATAAATAAAAGTGTTGCCTAAGTAACCTTAGCAACCTTTGTGTTTCAGGTTCCCTGAACTAAAATGGCCCCTCCACTGACAAGGGAATAGTGAGTGAGAACAGTGGAGCTGTTATGTGACAGAATTGCATGTTTATGATTTTGCAATAAAAATTTGGTGTAGATGACAAGCTCATAAAAAATGAGGAATTGCTTCTGCTCCTTACATTGCTTAATTGAATATATACACATACATATATTCAAGCATATATATATATATTGAATTGAATATATATATATATTCAATTAAGCAATGGTACAACAACTTAGATATGTACTCTCAACATGTTGTTTTCAAATTTCATTCAGAAGTTTTCAGGGAATTTGTCCACCTTTTTGCTTTCAGTTTTATTGCCTAGCATTATCTATCCAATCCCCCTAAAGGTACATCAGTATCAAAACACACTATAATTTAAACTACTTGGTATCTTCCTTTCTACAACAGAACCACATTGTTGCTTTGCAAGTAAATATGGAATTGTAGCTATTATCCACTGTCATGTATTTTCTTTTCTAATATATCAAATTATACCTGGCATATTTTCTATACCTTTATGAATATCCAATAATTATCTTTGAATGCCCAGTCATAGTGTCATTTTCTATAGGACATTTCAAGAGCGATTACATCCAAAACTGTTATAAAAATTGCACATAAATTAATTCAGCTAAAAAAATATGAAAATATTATGACTAATATCATATGTTTATAGGCAATGTCAACCTTTCATAAAGGCTGTCCAGCAAAAAAAAAGCAATTGTTATATGTCATAAATTATACACATCCCAAATTCAAACACTTCAGAACTATGTGCAAGAGAGAGAAAGTATGGCTTGAAAAAAATTAAACATTGCATTAAGTAGGTTTAGTGGATATGAACCCTAGTGTTATATTCATACTCAATCATGCCTTTTCCATCTGTACCCTAATGCTTTCAATTATAATAAATGGATATGCATTTATACTTAAAACAAATAATTTTTAAAGTTTAGAATCAATATCTAGAAAAGGAAACTACATAAACTGAAACAATGTATCAATATTGTAATCACCGACAATGTAAAAGATATAGTGCATTTACTATATTTTGAGTCTTGACAATTATTCCAAATTCACACGACCACTGAGAAGTCTCTGATATTGCTTATATTGTATTGTATATATTGGAAGTGACTCTTAGAATCACCAATCTAATATACTTATTAAATCTTCTTGCCAGCCACCCCTTTGACATATTTCCCCAACCTCTCTGTAAATTCCCTTGGCTTCTGTGACTTACTGCAATGTTCATCCTTTGTACTAGCAATAAAGTTACTATATACTAAATAAGTATGATATGTTGGACAATAGAGACTTTTCATAACACTAATAAAACTTAGAAGGATACAGAAAAGAATTTCCAATGCAATGTTGAAAATTCTATGACAGGTATAAGTGTATGTTTGCTAGAAAGTTTACAGAATTGGTCCATACAGTTATTGGACCTCCTCTAAAAAAGTGTTCATAAATTGTACTGATAGAAGTATCCATAACTTCCATAATATCCATTCAGTCTCAATGGAGATTTAAGTATCAACCCAGTCACTTATTACATATTTCATCTTTGTCAGCTTGCATATTCTCTTGAGCCTCAATGTCCTTCTTTGGGAGATGGATAAGAGAGCAATAAGGTCAAGTTTTCATGAAGATGTTATCAGAAAAATGGCACCTGTCCTAGCATTGACACAGAGCAGATGATTTACCAAATGTCACTCATTTTTCTTCCACTTTAATCGTTAAGCAATTACAAGTTACAGGAATTAATTGAAGAAAGACAGTATTTGGTACCACATTATACTCAAAATAATATTTGAGTGTGCTACACTTTAGAAAAATACCATATATTTTTTAAATTTATTTGTCACAAGAAAATTGTGGGAAAGATCATTTTTACCCACAGATGAAAGTATAGCATGAGTAAAATATTTGAAATGATGTAATGTACTTTGACATGGTTGGTTAGGTTTCTGTACTACACCTGCATATTCCAGTTATCAAACAAAGACCACTGTAATTTAAGTTTCATAGTCTTTTGCTGATGTAGCATTATCTTGGCAATTTTTCAGAGTTAAGTTTATTTCCCCTCTGAGAGGTTAATGGGAGCATGTGTGGTTTCCCTACTTCAGCTTTTCTCCTGATGACATACTTATGTCTGGTGCTTCTCTGGCCAGGTAGCAAGCCAGAATGTCATTGAGTCTCTCTATAAAAATCATTTGAAATGAAAAAGCGTGCTGAAACCTCACGGTTAGCATATGTCAGTTGCAGGTGTAATGAAACAAGTTAAACATAATGACAAGACATAATATTCCAATAAAGCTAACATGCATGTGCCTATATACATTTTTAAAAATTCTCCCATTGTACAAAAATAAATGATGTCATCCCTAGGTATGTAACTGAAACCTTTCTGCTTTGGCTTCTCCTGATGTGAAATCAACCTCCCCAGGGGGCAATAGGTATGTCAGGGATGTCACTATAATGTTTTGACACTAGCAGCAAAGACAGAAAAACACCATGAATTATGATGAAGTATAAACAAATATACAGCTTTCTTTTCAGTAACATTCTTTTGTTTTTTTCATGAGAAATATTTTCGTGTGAAATAAAATCATTTTTTATTTACTTATTAAAGCAGAGCTCATGTTATTATTAATTAAAATTCTAAGAGGTTAATAACTCATTAGGGGTCAAACATACAATATTGACACTTTAACAAATTAAATGTGAATAGCTAAATTACACTACTAGAGAAATTTAAGGGAGGAAAATAAATGAATTCAGAATCCCCTGATTTTTATAGCACACAAGCAAAAATATACACAAAACACTTATTTTCCTTTCCTTTTATAGTACAGAAAGTTATTTTTACAAAGAAAAAAGGTATTGTTAAAAATGCTGTGTGAAATAGCACTCCAAAATACTTCCTAATTACCTATACACAACAGGAAAAAAATACATATGTCAAAATATATCAGTACAAACTGTCTTGACAGTGTCCCTAAATTCAGAATTTGGAAAGTCACTAAATATAAGACTGGAAGGCCAAAAATGATCGTTAAATTAAAAGATTTAGTATTTATACAAATTTCACTCTAAAAAATGGAGTACATCAAGTCTAAGAAGAGAAAATAAGAGGTTGTAACTTCAAATGGTAAAATATAGTGAAAGTAGGACAAAACGTCATAAGGATTATAGGAAATAGATTGGCAAAAATCAAAACTATATTGAGACAATAATAACTAGGACTGACATAATGCTAAACAGTATAAAATTTTAGAATGTCTCCCAGGGTGTAAAGAAATAGTACAGAGACTATTAAGATTTTTCTTGGGAAAGGGATGCCACTCAAAATTTTATAGCTAAACTTTTCTTATTGTTGTAGGCCACTAAATTATACATTAATATATTTAAGGCCAAGATAAATACGTAACTTTTCTAACTTAAAAAAAGTTAGATTCCTAGAGGTTGAGATAAATGAGTCGATAGTAGGCAGTCTCTAAGAAGGTCCCTGCGATCGTGCCTCCGGGTGTTCTTGCCTTTGTGTAATCTCCTCCCATCAAGTGTCTACAGGACTTATTGACACATTTCTAATGAAAAGAATATGGCAAATATAATGTTATATCGGTACCAAAATTGGGCTAAGAAAGCCTGTGACTTCTGTATTGGGGGTTCTCTAAATCTCTTGGACAGTTCATGCTAGAAGAAATGTGTCATTTTGTGAGTAG
The DNA here is from genome assembly GCA_004027555.1 of Craseonycteris thonglongyai. NCBI lineage: Eukaryota > Metazoa > Chordata > Mammalia > Chiroptera > Craseonycteridae > Craseonycteris > Craseonycteris thonglongyai. Next base: position 1,976 of record PVKE010043742.1, on the reverse strand, counting down.
ATCTCTGGCTATGGAGAGACCCAGGAGGCATAAAGAGGAACCAAAGTCCTCACATCTAGAGCTTGCAAGAAGCAGATAAATGGCATTAACCAGGTGAGTAGCTTTGGAAGAGAATTCGTTATTTATCGTCAGTGTTACAATGGTTGAAGCCATGCCCCACAGTTTGACTGCAACATCATGAAAGATCTCAAGTTCAGTCGCACCCAGATTCCTTGTCCACACACAGGGTGAGATAATAAATGCTTGCCGTTTTAAGCTATTAAATTTTGGAATAATTTGTTACTTGGCAACAGACAACAAGTACACCATCCCATAAGGGATTCAAAATTGTGAATGCTTTTGAATAAAATACCTGATAATAAACATGAAAAGCAATTAAACAATACTAAATATAATTTTCATGTACAAACTGTAATCAAAGAAATTCTGAGGGGAAAAAATGCAAGGCCAAAGGTATCACACTTTTTCACTTCAACTTATACTGTTAACATAAAGCAACAATCATAAAAATAGCATGGTATTGGCAGAAAACCAGACATACAGACCAATGAAGTAGAATTGAGAACTCAGAAATAAACCCACATATATATGAGCAGATAATTTATGACAAAGGAGCAAAAAACATACCATGGAGAACAGAAAGCCTCTTCAATAAATGGTGCCTGGAAAATTCTAAAGCCATGTGCAAAAAAATGAAACTAGATTGCTGTCTGTCACCATATATAAGAAATAACTCAAAATGGGTCAAAGACCTAAACATAACACCCGAAACAATACATAACATAGAAGAACATTTTCTTGACATTCATTTCAGTGAGTTTCTGAATCTAATGTGATATTTTCACCAACTCCTGAGTATGTAAGTGAAATGAGATATTTGGCACATAGTAGCACTCCCACTTGGGATATGTGACTAGTGAAGTCTAAACAATTTATGATAGAATGGACATATTAATACTCATAACAAAAACAAAAATGTTTGCCACACCATCCCTGAGGGAGTTGAAGATGTGTGTAAACTTGAAGAATTTGAAAGATACCAGCCCTATGATTCACAGCATATCCTTATTCTCTTGACTGCTTTGATTAAGGTAAAAGACAAATAAATCTTTAATAACCGATTTCTGTATACTTATTTACTCAGTGAAACTGTGTACGCTATCAGATGCAGCCTGCTTATTAGAGCATGCAAATATGTCTTGGCAATTAATATGCTTTTATTGATCAGGGAATTTGAATGGAACACAAATTAAAACTGAGTACCTTGCTTTCACCTGGCAGGAACTGCCTCCGGGAGATGTCAGTCCTCTAGTTCTGTGCCAAAACACAGTTTTCAGGAACCTTATGTGATCCACCCTCCTGTAGGATGCAATACTACACCACTATATTATTGATATCATGGTGGACTACTTATTGCTTATATATGTTAATATACTCAGTTAATTTTCAGCATAAACCCGATATAAGAGTTAATATTCTATACTTCATTTCATAATTGAGAAGAGTCACAGGATTATTAACTTGTCCCCAACCACAGCTAAGAAGGAGCTGAGCAGGATTTAGCCCCAGGCAGTGTGAGGCCACATGGACACTTATCTGTTATGACTAACTACTAGTGAAGGTAGCATTAGCAAATCCCCTTCGTGCCATAATAAAAACACACATGAGCAAAAAAGGAAGATATATTTCTTGAAAATGTAAGAACTCACAGTAGTCCAGGACATGTACTAGTTTTTTGTTGCTGTGTGACAAACAACTAGAAATTTGGAAGCTTAAAAACACAAGGTTATGGGCATTCCATTTTCGGGTGTCCCCTCTCATTAGAGAGCTTTGTCTTTCCTTTCAATAAAATCTCTGCTGCTTAACCCTTAAAATAAAATGCACACACACAAATGTCTTATTATCTGACAGTTTTCACGGGTCAGGAGTCTGAGACTGGGTTTTCTGGAACTTATGCACAGGATTTCACTGAGCTA
>PVKE010043741.1:0-13261 GCA_004027555.1 Craseonycteris thonglongyai | reverse complement strand
GTCTTCAGTGCATAGTTATTTCTATTTTACTTTTTGACAGATAGAGAGACAGAGACAGAGACAGTTAGAGAACCGAACTGTGGGAACTCCCCAGTTCAGCACGTGGGTCCTGCCTGGGCCGGAGCCGGGATTCGATCCTCGGTCCTCATGGCCTCAAAGCGAGCGCTCAACCCGCTGAGCCGTCCCGGCTTTCCCCCTGTACTTGTTCTTAACAGATGAGGTTGGAATCTATTCTCATTTCTATGTCATTCTACTATATTATGCCAACTGTGCATAGATGATATTCATTTTTGTCATAGAAATATAAAAATTCAGAAGACAGATGAAAACATTAACTTATTCATTTTGAATGCATGAATACAACAGGAGGCAGAAAACAGATGTAAAACAAACAGATTTTGACACCCAAGCTCTTGTAGGTGAAACATATTGAATATAAAGTTGGCATTTCAATTCTGTCTAAACAATAAAATCCTTAAAATGTTTACAGAAGAAAATACTACAAAGACTATCGGGGGAGGGGGTACTTCTCAGGGTACTTGCCAAATACCTATTTACAGATGCATGACTCTTCTGGAGTCACTTAAAAGTGTAACATTTTCTCACTGAAAAAGAAGTACTGGGATGCCAGGATAGCTCAGCAGGTTGAGTGCTTGCCTCGCAACCACGAGGTGTGGGGATCGAATCCTGGCCCTAGCCCTTATGCTGCAAACCCATAGGCTGAGCTGCAGCACAACTGGTAACTGCTGGGATGGCTTGGTGGCAAAGGTTCTCACCAAAGGGTCTCATCTCCCATGCGGGAGGCCATCAGTTTGCTTCCCACCAGACATGGCCCCACATCCACCTGTGTGGAATGAAACCATGTCACAACTAATGATGTACAACTATGGAGACTGCTCTGGGCCTTCCCCCTCTTCTCTCTTTCCCTCTTTCTTTTTCTCAAAACAATAAAATAATGAAGGATGTATTTGGTTTTATTTGAAGGTAGACTAGATACCTGCAATTGGAATCAGAGTATTTTAAACAAAAAACCATGGTGTGTGTGTATGTACCTATGCACATGTGTTGAGGTAGGGGTAGGAGCGTTCATTTATCCACGCCATCCTATTATAACCTAAATTTCATAAAGGGATCACCGTAACACTTCCTTGGTTCAGTCTAGTGTTCGAGCTGGTTAAAGGCATCTATAATTCCAATCAGATGTTTTAGCAGAAGAAAATATTGGCTTGGAACACAGGGAACTTGGGCCTGAGGTTCACTTCTGACAGGATATAATTATAGGATGTTAGAATACTCATATATTCATTCTACCTCTCTGGGCTTCAGTTTTCTCATTTGAAATCTCCCCAGGTTGCTTTGGGCCGTGTGTGTGGCCCCCTGCCAGGGCAGGCCTGGCCTTCTGAGGTCAGAAGGCTCAATCCACTGTGCCAACAGAGATGTTTCCATGGAATATGAAAGAGACACAACCTGATGACGCATTCCTTTCATCTGTATTTCCAAAACAAAACGCGTTTCAAAATTTATACTATTGCCGAAAAGAGTCAATTTCTCAGGAAATGTGTTGACTGCAATATGCTTCTAATGTAGACACATATCTTGTTGTCTCATTTATAGTATCAATGAAGATACCACTGCCAAATCCATAAATTTAGAGTGATTTTTCCTTTTTTAATATACACAGATATGACTTCATTTCCTGGCTTAATGGAAAACTTCTTGAAAAACCTATACTGATTTCTAAATAGGCAAAACATTTTATTACATTTGGATTTGATGGTCATTTCCTTCTCTTTCTCTTTTTACGAGTTTTTCCCCATTTTTTTTTTTTATTGTACTACAATACGCATACCTTAAAACTATACTATGTTCACCTTTTTAAAGTGGACAAGCCAGGGACATTAAGTACATTCATGTTGTTGGGTAATGATCCCCACCATCCACCTCCAGAATGGAGAGATATGAGCTGAGGAAACTTTTACAAAAGATCATCCAGCCAGCAAGCCAGGCATATAAAGACATACCTCTCTTCCTGCCCCTGCCAAGGGCCTTGTCTGAAAGAGAAGCTAACACCTTCCTTACTAACTGTACCGCTTTGATAAGAAGTAAGTTTTCCAGCTGTTGACAGGAAAAGGGAGGAAATGAAAGGACCACAGTCTGAAGTCAATTTCTCCTCCTGTGATACAGGGGACGCATTTGTAGGAGAAACAAATACTTTGCAGCAGCCTTTGAGCACAGGCTTGCAGAAGGAAGCAGCCCGGCCCCATCCCCCAAGGTTCCCACTTTCACCCAAGGACAGAGGGCATTTTCACTCTTCTTATCTTTCCATACAGCAACCATGGTATTTCAGCCATGCAAGCATTCATAAAGGGTATGATCCATCTGATTGCAAATGACTGCAATGTTGAAAGGATCCCCAAATCAAAGTAACATAAACCTTATCTGTCTCTGTATGGACAGAATTTGTGCACACTGTCCAACTACAAACATCTAGTTTGCCAATAATTCAAGTTCTTAAAAGGATTCCTCTTTCCCGCCACCTCTCCTACATTCCCTTCTTTGGTTATGGCATCTCGAGTTCTAGCAAAGCCCAGGATAAATGTCTGTTATTTCACTCCAGGAAGCTGGAGAGCAGTACAGCTCATCCTTGAAGAACATGGGGTTCAGAGGAACCAGCTCCCTGCGCAGTTGAAAATCTCCATGTAACTTTTGGCTCCCCGCAAAGCTTAACTGCTAATAGTTTCACTTTGACCAGAAGCCTACAGATAACAGAAACAGTCAACTAACACATATTCTAAATGTCGTATGTATTATATGTGATATTCTTCCAATAACATAAGCCAGAGAAAAAATGTTATTTAGAAAATCATAGGAAAGAGAAAATACATTTGCAGTATTCATTGAACAAATTCATGTGTAAATAAGTGGAAGTGTGTGGCTCAAACACACTTGTTTTGTGCTTGCTTCAGCCGCACCTACATAAACCCATGTTGTTCAAGGGTCAACTGTAATATCAAAAAGTGTATACTAGGGGAAGCCGGGATGGCTCAGTGGGTTAAGTGCTCACTTTGCAGCGCCGGGGACCAAGGATCGAGTCCCGGCCCCGGCCCGTGCGGACCCATGTGCTGAACTGGGGAGTGCCCCCAGTTCAGTTCTCTCTCTGTCTCTGTCAAAAAAAAAAAAAAAGTGTATACTGTGGAATAAGGTAGTAAATGGGGAGTGGGGGGTGGTAAGGCACTGGACTTGGAATCAAACTCTTCTACCTGCTGAGAAACTTCAGGGGCACAAATAAATTGTTCATTTACCTAAACAGCAATAAGAACCTCAAACCTTGTCTTTTCTATTCTCCACAAAGGGCTGGTAAGGATTAAATGAGAGAATTCAGGTGAGCAAAGGTAGTCTCATCAGTAGCAATAGTAACAATATTAGTTATAAGCATAGCAGGGTACAAATGGTAGGAAAAAGCTGTTTCATGGTAGTGAAAGCAAACTGTGGGTGGTTATGGAAACAGAGTAGTAAAGGTCTGAGAGTTAAATAGAGAAATTAGAATTTATTCAGTAGACAATGATTTCTAAGGACAGTGTCATACAGTGAATATATTTCTCTAAAACCATTATAAAGAGCATTAAGACTAATGAAAGGGACCTAGGTACAGAGAGCAGGCTTGCTGGGAAGATAGTGCAATAATGTATGCATGTGATGAGAAAAGGCTGAAAACACTGTAGGAGTGGCAACCAGAAGGAATTAAACAAAAGATGTTTCTTTCCCTCAAAAAGAAGTGAGCAATTTACTAATGTGTTTTTTCCCCCTAATTCTACATGTTCACAGAAGAAAATCTGAAAAATACAATATAGTGGAAACCAATAAAAACCATCTGTTACCATTGTTAATATCTTGACAGATGTTCCCCCCCCCCCCCCCCCGTCTCACAAAAGATATTCCTAGGAGCTGGGAGACTAGCTAGCCAGGATGCGTTCTAATAAGTACATGAGGGGGGTCCGAGTTCAAGTTTGGACACTGAGAAGAGGGTGCGGCTATTCAGAGAGAGGGACGGATGGAAACAAGGGAAATGAGGTTAGGGAAGAAGCACCTAGCAAAGATCTGCAATAGGCAGACCTTGAACAGGCTGGGCTCCTGATAAGGGGACAGCACTGGGGAAAGTGGGGTTTCTGCACAGTGACCCCTTGAACCAAATTCAAGAGAGCCAGAGACCGGATCTTATTTATTCCCATCACCAAAATAACTATGTGACATGGCAGAGAGGCTAACTATCACTAATGGCAATCCCAGTACAATATGTAAATCCTGTACAGTACATCAGTACTCACTTAACATCCCTGATAGGTTCTGCGACTTTAGGTGAAATGAGGTCTCATAAAACCAATTTTACCACAGGCTACTTGATACAAACAAGGGTTAATTTCCTCCAGCATCTCATCAATGTTATAAGGAAAGACGTGGAACAAAACAACATTCGAGTTCCTGCTGTACACCTTTAATTTTTTTTTAAGATTTATTTTATCGTTTTTGACAGAGCGAGAGAGAGAGAGAGAGAGAGAGAGAGAGAGAGAGAGACAGAGACAGAGAGACAGAGACAGAGAGACAGAGAGAGACAGAGAGAGAAGGGGGAGGGCCCAGAGCAGTCTCCACAGCTGTACGTCTTTAGTTTTTCGACATAGTTTCATTCCACACAGGTGGGTGGGGAGCCGTGCAGGGCAGGAACTGGGCCGGGATCCTCCCACATGGGAGGCACGCCCCCGAGAGCCAGGGGCCGAACCAGGGGCCTCCTACATGGAAGCTCACCCTGGCAGGAACCAAACTGGGTCCCCTCACCCCCACATGGGAAGCACACGACAGTTCAGCATATGGGTCTGCATGGGCTAGGGCTGGACTGGGACTCAGATCCTCAGACCTCAAGGCAACAAAGTGAGTGTTTAACCCACTGAGCCATCCTGGCATCCCTCATTTTTAATTTATATAGTGTTATGTATCAACCATACTTCAATTAAAAAAAGTGAAGAGAGCCAGAGTCTACATGAGTGAGCTTATGATATGTGCATTTAGTCAATTTGCTTAGTTAACTATTAAATGAATGCTCAAACTGCTTGAAAACATCTAAGTACAGTAAACTCTCCATTAACCAGAACTCAAGCAACTGGCAAAAAACAAAACAAAACCGAAGAGATAATACCACATTTATCCAGCATGGGTGCCGGTTAACTGAGAGTCTACTGTATTCACAATGTTTTGTCCAGGAAGCCTTATATAGTTTTATCCTAGTCCGTGGTCAAAGACTATAGGTCTAACCCAGCTATAACTACTAGTAGTTATATTGTTAATGGGATTAAAATGGACCCAGAAACCACATATAAGAAAAAAACAGGGGAAGCCGGGATGGCTCAATGGGTGGAGCGCTTGCCTTGTAGCCCTGGGGCCCCAGGACTGTACCCCGGCCCTGGCCCGTGTGGACCCATATGCTGAACTGGGGTGTGCCTCCAGTTCAGCGTGCTTCCCATATAGGAGGCCCCCAGCTCACAGGGGTGTGCCTCCCATGTGGGAGGGCCCCTGGCCAGTCCCTGCCCTGTGTAGACCCGTGCCCACCTATGGAGTGAAACTATGTCGAAAATTAATGACATGCAACTATGGAGACTGCTCTGGGCCCTCCCCCTTCTCTCTGTCTCTATCTGTCTGTCTCTCTGTCAAAAACAATAAAAATAAATCTTTAGGAAAAAACAGCTCTTCTGATTCTGGGTGGTGAGCACATAATGCAATACATAGGTGATGTAATGTAGACTTGTACATCTGGAAAGTGTCTAATCATTAGCAACCAACGTCACCCCAATAAATTTAACAATTAAAAAAAACAACAACTCTTAGCATTAAAAACAAAGAAACAAAACATAGAAATCCTATGAATAATAATACTGTATCTCACTCCTTCAGTGCTGGTGGTATTAGAAATAGAAACAACTTCTGATAAAAAGACAACTGGTAGTCTGTATCAAAAGCTACAGAGTTGCTTATATCTTTTAGTCTGGTAATCCCATTCCTGAGAATTTATCCTCAGGAAAAAACTTCAATTGAAGAAAAGAGCTAAGTGCATCAAGATGGTCACTGCCACATTACCTACCTTATCAAACAACAGAAACAACCTAAATGTCTATGGAGTGCTCAGGCACTGGGGAGGAAGAGGGTGTTTCTGAGGGCACTGATTACGGTGCCCTCAGAAAAGGCAATGGAGCAAGATAAGAAAGGAACGGACAAGACTGTGGTGAGCCAATGATGGGCATTAACGCAGAGTACAAACCTTTGACCTTGTGATGAGACTATGGGAGGTCACCATCCAAGCCTTGAAACAGTAGAGAAATGTCAAAGCCAGAAACGGCAAACTTGTTTTATTTTTAAAAAATGATAGTCGTGTCAAGTATTTACCAATGGCAATTGAAAGGAGGCTATAATGATAGAACTAGGTAAGACTACAAAAACAGAGACAAGCGACTCACCTTATAAAGGTCATTGTCTTATATACAAAGGATCTCTATGGCTGGAGATTTATTTCATCTTTTGCTGAACTACTAGAGACTCCCTTCCCTCCCAGCACCTTAGTAACGTGAGTTCCAGTTGCAGATGGGGATTTCTTTTCCTTCCTCTGCACTGCCCCCTCCTCCAAAACCCAGAGTTCTAGAAGCCACTGTCTACAGAGGTCTCCAATCTCAAAAATCCCCTACCTACAGAAGAACACTGTAAGAAACTCAACTTCTGTGTTTCAACAATTAATCTGTACAAATACAAAAGAATACATATGCTACTTAACAAGGTGAATAACTTACAAATTGGAAGCAGCTCCTGACACTGGGCTCAATGTTACTGCCCCCAAAGGATGCGACTTCACCCAGTTGTCTTGGGATTTGGATAGAATCATGAAGAAGGAGGCCCAGCCTGCGCTGGTCACAAAATCCGGTTGAACTTGCTACTTGCTTGAAAAGGTCTACAAAAGGAAGGAGAGAGTGGCAACAATTAAAAAGCAGCATTGAGTAGATGCTAGGAGAACCTAATGGCCAACTCAATTCTGGTATCAATTCTCCAGAGTAGCCAATATTCCCACAGAGAAGGGTTATTTCTACTGTATGCTAATCTCGACATTTCATATTTTTATGGATGAAGTTAATCATCACTGTGTATATATAAAATGTGACAACTTTTAAATGAGCTACGGCCCTGTAAGAAATGAGTTTACATACAGTCCTGACACCTGAATTTTTCCTAAGCCAGAACACAATCCTTTGGGAAGTATTTTATATATAGGACATAAATGCTATAATAAAATAGCCATTTTAGCATTAAAAACCATATAACTAACTAGCCTAAAGCACAATCCTATTTAGACATCAGAGGTTCAAAAATGGACCAAAGTGAAGAGTTCTTGTATGTTTCTTGTATGTGTTCCCACAGGATGCTGTACATATTTGTAATTAGCTCATATCATTTTACACTGTCACTGATTTATATGTGTCTGTCTTTTTGGCTGAAGTATGTTGTCCCTTTGAGAGCAAGGACCACATCTTGGTCAACCACTGAACAGTAGTACCTGGTAGATAGGAGGTGTCCAATATATGAGGGTTCCCAGGATTAATGAATATACCAAACACTTGCAACGTATGTTTTGTTCTCACAAATGAAATCATTCTAATCATACCTTGTATTCATTCTCATCATACCTTGCCCCCAAAAGTCGATCCAAGAAAGCTTTTCTTACTCATAAGCACACTTTAAATTCTACAAAAATAAAAATTTAACAAGCTATCTAAGATGGCAATAACAAAAATGGGGTTGTACATAATACCTTTTATCATGTCTCCACTACGAATGAATAGATATTTTTCAAAACTGTGAATTAGTTTCTAATATCCCGTTTTGAAGTTATAATAATATTTTTGTTTTGCCAACCTCAAAACACATTCCCTTCTCAGTAGTTATTTGAAACAGGATCTAACTCCCTTGATGATTCAATTTAGTATTACAATGCACTGTTGGCACTGTTAACAATGAAAAGGTTAGATTATAAGCTAACCTATAATAAGTAACGACAATATATAAAGGGAAAAAATAACCCACGGAAAGATTGTATTTTATCCAAAATACATTTTTAAATGGTTAACAAAATCTGTTTCACAGTTATTTTTCTTTGGCCTTTAGGATGAGAAAACTCAAGTGGAAATGACATAAAAGTCAGAGTTGAAAAGGCTTGTGTATTCTGTGGCTTTTGCCTAGGGGGGAAATGAGCAGTAGGACACAGAGTGGCTTTGGAGGAATTTAATCTCTTTTATCTCCTGCCTGTCCTTAAGCTCAGCACATCTCCTCATCCCTGTGAGGCTAGGCCTTAGGGGAAAAGAAAAAAGACAAAATAGACTAGGTTTCTTTAATATTCCTACTGCAAAGATTTCTTACCAGCATTGAAAAGGGAAAACACATACAGTCCTTCACAATGGAAATGACTGGTTGCTTAGTTAACTCAACCGTCACTCCTCTTACTTTTAATTTAGATTTACAAATTTGAAGCCAAAGAACCCAAAGGCTTATCAATAGGAAATTCTATAAGTTGATATTTTCCTGTAAAAAATGGCAACTATCTCTCTCTCTAACAAAATGTGAGTCATATTACAGAATTGGCTATGTCAGTATACCTTGCAGTGAGATGATTATAAAATAAACAATGTTTCTTGAACATGAATGCCAGCTAGCACTCTTTAAATAAGAATCCAAAGACTAGGCAAGAACATGGATTAAACCTGCACATTTATTTCTCTGACTTATGCAAAAGGGTGAGGAAATCAGGCTTTATCCTCTAGGAACATGTGTTTTATTCAGACACAATCAACGGAATGTACAATAATACTTGAACCGAAGAAGTTAATCTTCATTCTCTGCTTAAATACCTGCAATTTAATGTTTGACAGGGAGCAGCACAAACCACATTTGATGACACTCTAAAAGCAGTTCTACATTTTATGTGAAGAGCTTGCTGTCAAATAAGCACCGATGTCATTCCTCACCCAGAACTGAGGTAATTAGCCAACAGTAATAAAGAACACAGAGTTAATATACATAACTTACATCTGTACTTGTCTTCCAAATGTGCTTTACACAGAGAGATGATGCCGGTCTTAAAGGACAGGACCCGAATCCTCCCTGTTCGTCCCCTATTACGAATAATAAAATCAGAAAACAATTACTGGCACTTTACTAGCTAGTAAACACTTTCCAGCTAAGAAAAAATATCTTGGATATGGGAACCCTATTGACCATTGTTTTATTAAGATGAAGAATTTTTCTGACTTCACTATCTATTTGGCTGGTGACATAGAATGTGATGGCAATCTGATCAAATTACCAATGAATAGGTAACCAAGTTTTCAATTCTTAAAAGCCCTTACTTGAATTGTAAGAGTGAGCTCTACATAAAATAGGACAAATATCCTTCTATTCATCCATGGAGAGAAGCTGGTAAGTGGGGGAATTATCCCTACACACTGCACTATTTGGGTTACTTTGGTCATTGAAGCACCCCCAAATTACCAGCAAGTGTTATACTCTCTTCAAAACTCTTTTAGCCTTTCATCAGATTGGCCTTTTTGAGAAGAAAATTAACCAATTCAGGCCAGATGACACATAATATAAAGTATGAATGTGTATCTCCATAATAAAAAGATAATATGCTCTATTAGAGAATATTCAAATATATGACCTTAAAGACCAATTTAAAGATAACCTATTGTTGGGGAAGCTGGGATGGCTCGGTGGGTTGAGCGCTCGCTTTGCAGTCCCGGAGGCCAGGGATTGGGTCCCGGCTCCGGCCCATACGGACCCATATGCTGAACTGGGGTGTGGCCCTAGTTCGGTTCTTGCTGGGGCCTATGTGGGAGGCTCCTGGCCCAGTTTCTGCCCTGCACAGCCCTGTGCCCACCTGTGGAGTGAAACTATATGGAAAATTAATGCTGTCAACTATGGGGACTGCTCTGAGCCCTCCCCCTTCTCTCTGTCTGTCTGTCTGTCTCTCTCTGTCAATAACCAATAAATAAAGAAATAAATAAATATTAAAAAAAAGATAACCTATTGCTATATTAATGCTTTAATATCTAAACACTTTCAGTTTACAAATAAAGCTGAACTAAATGCCTTCAACATGACAAAGTTCTCAACAAGTTCTTTATATCCATGGGCAAAAATTAAAACTAAGAATTAAAAAAACTTTTCATTTTATAGAAAATGTCTTTTAATAATTTTCAGCTTTTATTTTGCTTGGAAAAGCAAATGAACCTTAGATGTTGACTAATATAGACTAATTCTCCCACCTAGCACTTTGAAATTATAATACAAAGGATAAGTCCCAACTGTGGTTATTTTTGGTGAACAATATGCTCAACTTTCAAATAGTACAATTTTCTAAATCCCTTAGTCAAATAGAAATCCTGGATCCTAATGCATGAACAAAGTTATGATCTTTTTTCCCCCTCTTTTAAAGGGGCAAATCAGTTTAACAAATAAACTTTATACAGTTACTCAGGTGGTGTTCAAGGAATTAAATTGTCCCCAGATAATTTCCAGGCTGGTAGTTATACACAGGAAACTCTCAGTTAGTTGGCACCCCTGGGGATTGGTAAATGTCGGATAAATACAAGTAGACTCTCTGTTAAATGGAACTCAAGCAACTGGCATAATAAAATATATTTGAGGAAAGACGGGAATACAGACCCTTACCAAAGCAAATGTAAATGTCACGCACAATTAAAATATAGTATATTCAAGGGCCTGATAGGTGAGGATCAGAATTCAATACTCAGGTGATCTTAGAATTCAAAAAGCAATACCTTATCAAAGTAATAAAGAAAAAAATGGTATACATTTTAATCCAGGAGGTGGTAACAATCTAAAACAAAGGCAAAAGGGAAAATAGTTGACATGCAACTCCTTTTAGAAAAACCTTTCTAGATTTCCCAATGGGGATCTATTCTTGGTGACATATGAAATCAGGTACGTAATAATGCTGAGGTCTAAGAAGAATTCGAAGTTGAGACCAATTCCTTCTGCTACCTTCCTCAATGGTCTCCATTAAGCTCAAGGCAAAAATTACAACTGGGGATGTCTCCCGTGTACAATCCCCAATAAACAAGTAAGTGCTCTCTGAGAGTGATGAATAGAGGTGCCACACTGAAGCTTTGTCAAACCTTATTTAAAAAACAACAAAACAAAACAAAACAAACGCCAAAAAAACAACTTCCGCAGATTGAGGAGCTGAGTGTGTTGCACTAAGGACTGCTTTCACTTTGTTGGGCTTGGGCTTATCCATTCATAATCTTCTGCAAACATCTCCCAAATCTCACTTAACACTATCTGGATCCCGGGGCAGGTGTGGCAGCATCTTCAGAAGCACAGCCATTTCTGCCTGAGAGAGGGAGCTACCCCCGAAGTGGATGGAGGAGTTCCAAATACACAGGCAAGGAAGAGAAAGGATCAACAGCTAGATGCTGACTCATTCTACTACCTGAGAAAAACGCGGATCTCAGGGATTTGTTTGGTTTTGAATGTTAGCTGCAACTTCTGTCCAAATATTTTTTGGCTCCGATAAAAGCAAAAAGGATTTATCACAGGGACAGCATGAGGTTACACAGCTTCATGACACTTTGGTCCTGAGGCTCCTATTACTAGACGGGGGCCTGTTGTGATGCTAGTGAAACTGTCACCATTGTGTAAACTAAGCCTCCTGTGACGGAAATCTGAAAAAAGAAGCTTGCCATACTTACGTGTCATAAACATTCAGGAGCCAATTGAGACACATGTCCACGCAGAGAGGGACGTTAACCAGATTGTTGTGCTCTTGCTCCAGGCGATCATAAACAGTGGTCAAACAATTGATGATCTGCAGGATGTCCATGGGCTGGTCATTTTGCTTGAGGTTGTGCTGGTCCAAGGCATCACATGCAGCCGATAGGCTCAGAAGATCCACTGCAAAAGCCACATCAAATCACAAGTGATTCGGGGGAAGCGGGGATGGCTCAGCAGGTTAAGCACTTGCTTTGCAGCCCTGGGGACCGAGGATCGAATCACAACCTGTGCAGACCCTTATGCTGAACAGGGGTGTGCTTCCCATGCGGGAGGTCCCCAGCCCAGTTCCTACCCTGCTTGGCCCCTGCCCACCTGTGTGGAACAAAACCATGTTGATAACTAATGACATACAACTATGGAGACTGCTCGGGGCCCTTCCCTTTCTGTCTGTCTCTATCTCTGTCAAAAACAATAAAATACATCTTTTAAAAAATCACGAGCGACTCAAAGGGGGGAAAGCCTCTTTTCACTATTTTTCTTTTTCATTTGACAATCCTGGCAGAGTTGTCTTGTACCCTTTAGTAACCACCACACCCTCTTTTTAAAGTATCTTGTTTCCATCCCTCTGCTCTAAGTTTGGTGAGTCTGACGAGCGTTCAGAATCTGAGGCTGTTCTCTCACGTCACTGGCGGACAGGGTGAAGATGTGGGCAAAGAGGCAGTTCCCATTCTTGAAGTACTGGACAGTATTTGCGAGCTAAGGGGGTCTACCGTGTGCCACATAGACCAAGTCATTTCCAACGGAATAAGAAAACACGATTTTACTAGTGATTTTGAAAGAATTCCTGACAATGCCTTCTTGGATTAGTATTAGAGAAAGCTCACGTTGATTAATCTGTATGGTTAGGGTTGTGTAAACTCTATTTCAAGCTGTGCATCTATAATCATTAAGTGCTTTTCTCCTTGAAATATCAGTCACCTTATAATCTCTCTGCTACCTGAACATTAGATGAAAAAATAATCAACTTCACAAAAATTTTCCACAGGCAAATGAAAGTAACTGCACAATCTATTCCGTTTGCAGACCCAAGGCTCACTTATTTGTCCTTTCACCTTTGAACTGTATTTCATATTGTACTTTTCAAGTCCTCTAAGAACTTTTTGACAGGGTGTGTGTGTGTGTGTGTGTGTGTGTGTTGGGGGATGTTCCCTTGATGAGCTGATAGTATCTTTTTGACAGGGCGTGTGTGTGTGTGTGTGTGTGTGTGTGTGTGTGTGTGTGTGTGTGTGTGTGTGTGTTGGGGGACGTTCCCTTGATGAACTGAGGTAGTATTTAATCATATGCTGAAAGATAAAAGTGTAACAAAAGGGAACTCGCAACCTTGTTCAACATCTGCAAACTGCAAGCTTTATTCCCAAGTGTCATGAAAAGAATTATCTTT
>PVKE010043740.1:0-13261 GCA_004027555.1 Craseonycteris thonglongyai | reverse complement strand
ACCTCTCACCCCTTTTTATTAAGCAGTTTCCCCTTGCTGTTCATTTCCTGTGTAAAGTAGATATACTTTTGCATAATTTTTAATGGATGCAGATAAAGCATTCAATTCTCTATTAACAGATGAACTAGTGCAGAAAATTAAAACTACATCACACTTTTTACTGCACATGGATGATCATCAGTTTAATTCTATCATAATACTTGTAAGAGCAACCTGAAGCATGGAACACCTTCACGGGACAATGCGGAGGGATGAAATGAGGCTCTCATGGAGAAAATAGGGATTTTCTAGCTTCAGAAAAATGCCAGAACCTGGATTAACACAATGCTTTAAACATCAATCTAATTTAATACTGAGTTCTTGAAGAAGTTTGCACTCAATTCCCAACAGTTTGTCAAGTCAACTCCATGCTACATTTCATAAGGTTAGTGTTGTGCTTTTTTGAGACAACATTCGCAGACAATGACAGAACTAGGAAAGAAAATGGGATGAGAAAAAGTGAAGTGGAGGAAGGGAGGAAAGACTATGGAAGTGTAGCAAAAGAAGCAATGAATAAAGAGGAGGAAAAGAGAGAAGATAAAGTATAACAAAGAGAAAAAAATACTAAAATTTGGATGAGAGGATTTTAGATGAAACCATAAGCTTTCTGCTCCTAACTTTGTAAGAAACTGAGAAAAATTATTTAAGCTCAATTTCCTCATGTATAAAATAGAGATAATAATATCTGCCTGATCTACTTCCTAGGGTTTCTGTAAGAATCAAATATGACAAAGTAGTGAAAGTGATCCATGCCTTATAAAACACCATAAATATATACTCTAATTTTTAGTCTTTATTACACTCAAGTATATGTTTTTCCTGAGGCTGAGATTGGATTCCAGTACCATAATCAATGAAGGTTCAAAAAACATGTTAATAAATAAATAAATACTAAGTGTCAAAAAATGTATACACATTTAAATTGATATTATCTATGTATTACTTTTCAAAGTTGAATTGAATTACAGTAGTATGATGTTCACTCAAAACATGAAATTAATCAATGAATGCTAGTGTCACCATGCGACAGGAAGGGCAAAGAAAATGGTGAAAGCATGGCTATTGTTCCAGGAGCACAAGACCATTTTGAAGTAGCGTTTCAATTCGAGAATGTTGTGGGAGTACAATGACTATGGGGGCATGAGTATGCAACAGAACCTCCAACATGCCAAACAATTGCATGTATTCGTGATAAGTTTGAGACGCATAGTAAATTCAAATGGCATATGCAGCGATACAACTGGACACTTTGGTCAATGTTTCTTACTCAAGCAATAATGCATTCCTAATCAGAAATGTCTGGATGTTCATGATAACCATTTTGAGCACCTCTTTTTATTGCAGAAGTCAAACGTGACTTGTATTCATCTTTTGTTATCGGTATATATTGAATATTACAATTTTAATACAGTTTTTTCCTTAATATATGTATACATTTTTTTTGGTACCCTCTGTATAGAAATATATACATGAATAAGTGAATTTGTAAGTACAGTAGAGGTAACTTTATCAAGATTTTCTGGGATTCTGCAGGACTAGAGGGAGTTGAGAAAAAGATAGAGTCTTAGAAGTTTAGCCATTATGAAGCCCTCCTGAAAGGGACTTATTAAAAAAAAAAAAAAAAAAAAGAGTCAGAAGAGAGAACTTCTAAGTCCCTTGAGTAAGAGGTACAAACTGAAGGCCAGTGGCAGAATTTAACATAGCGATGAATATTTCAAAAATATTTAGACTGTGAATACCTTTAAGCAGGTATGTGTCCATCCGGTTGGTACTATCCTACTACTTTCCAGTTTGACTAATCTATTGAATATGCCTGAACTCTTCAAAACAATTGTTTTTGGCCTCTGGTTAGATGACTATTTTAAATCACTGTACTCCAGAATTGAGTCTAGTATGGAGAAGTATGATAGTTGCTTATGTGCTTGAGAAAAGGTGAGAAGGCCTCCAAGCACCTTCTGTCCAACTATCTGCTGCTACTTTGAACTTCATTTTCTAGTACCCCTTCTTTCTTCAGTTTAAGAATTGCCACTGAAAAAACGTGATTCACTCCATTTGATGCAAGAGACTATGAGAGGACAGAGGCAGCTTAGAGGAGGGTGGTATCACAGAAGGAAAGAAACATTCACTGAGAATAAACTTTGTCTACCTCCTAATTTCTCTTCTATTTCTTATCTTTTTCTTCAGAGGTGCTGAACTTGAAGGAGAATGTTATGGGTTATCACAGAATTATAGGGGAAAGAAAAGAATATTTACATATCCGTCCATTTTATAATCTTCTAATCATTCTGCCTTGGGCTTTGTATCTTGAATTATAAGACCTTTCAGAGCATGTTTGTCTTGGTGCTCTGTACATTTGAGAATAACTTAAAATACAGTAAAATCTTCAAGATTCCACTAGTTTTGATTTGGGATAACCCTAGCATAAATAGGAATAGATGTGTCACTAAATATGTGCAGTTCTGAATATTTTAGAGTCTAAGTTTTTGGGAGACAGAATCACTTTAAAATAAATGGCATTTTCAAAATCATTAAAATTCCTTTTATACACCTTCATTTTCTTTCTTTAGCAATTAATTCTCCAGTGTTAACATGCTGTTCTATTTTAATGGTATTATATAAAGAGGGTCTATATCAAACTGCTATTTTCTCATTAACTTATCTCACTTTACTTATTAGTATACAATTACGTACATGCTTTGTGCTTGAAAATTAGAAAATTACATTTGTAAATAAATATTTTAATTCCCACATTTTTACTAGCTCATTCTGAACTTCCGAGGTAATAGACACCTAAGTCCCCTAGTGTATAATTTACTGCATTTATTTTTAGCACTGTTTTTATCCCTTTAGGTCACTGAAAAATCCTTTAGGCCATTATTTCCCCCAATGTAATCTAGGGGGCACTAGCTGAGCAAACTTATCTCTGGCTTCTGAACAGACTACCGTAAGAGTTTGACAACTCCATGACTTTGCATAGCCTGTCTCATTGGCCTGGGATGCTGTTCCCCAACTCCTGTCTCTTCCTGTAAAGTTTCCAATTATTTTCTTTCCTCTGATACCAGCTCCATATCACTTTTATGGTGAAGCCTGTCTCAACTCTCTGAGAATAAGGTAGCTGTCACCAGTCTACTCACACAATACAGCTCTTTATTATAGTACTCTTGATATCTTATAGCATGATATTTTGTAATTATTTTTCTTATATTCATCTCCCACATAAATTGTGAGATTATTAAGAACAAACAGAATCTCATTCATCTTTTTGACCCATGAAAAACACCAGAACGTTATGGTAGACCTTTAGGGACTATGATTTTGAGGTTTTAATTTTATAAAACTCTAAATTCTCTGTATAATTCATGACTACAAAGCATATGTTGCTCATGAAAATGAATGGTATATTTTAATTTTGCACAAAGAAAACTAGACTCTGAAAAAGAGTTGAAAAGTAATTGGAGGTTTTCATTAGTGTTTCAATGGGTAATTTTCCAGACCATTCCCATGTTACCTCACCACTAGTAGCATTTGACAAAAGGATTTTAACATTAAAAAAAAATTAATATAAAGAATGGAAATTAGAGGTCAGAAGAGAAATACCTAGGGAAAAAATTACTGCCTATGACTATTCCTAAAGTTGGTATGTTTAAGAAGAAAAACATTTCAATGGATTTAGTTTAGAAGCGATGTGAAAAATAAAGTACAAACGTGTTAGGACGAACATAGGTGAAATAGTTGACAGTTCAAGCACGGATGCTAAAACTCTGTGACTAATATGAAGAAAAACAAATAAACCTCAGGATTCTAATAATTAGATGGAAATCAACAAAGATTCTAACTCTTGAATCACTAAAACTTCATAGAGTTGTCTAATGTTTTCCTTTGAAGCATAACTTTTAGTCATTTGACTCAGATTGATTTGGCCAGGCTGAAAACCCTGAGATTCTAGGCAGACTGCAGATGTCTGCATTATAGTCACTTGCATGCATGCATGTGCACACATGGGCACACACACACAGGCGTGTGCGTGCACACACACATCCCACTTTGGCTCTTTTGCTCTTTGACTAGTTCCTCACTTTTTCTTCCACCCACATATATTTGATGCTCCTCACTCCTCCTCCACCCTCCTCCCTCTTACCCTCAGGCAACCACTAAGCTTGCCGGTGACCATGAGTTTTTGCTTCTTTTGTTACTTTCAGTTTTATATTTCACATATAAGTGATGTCACATGGATCTTGATTTTTTTTCTGTTTGACTCATTTCATTAAAGATGATGATCTCAAGGCCCTCACTTTTAAATCAAAGTTGAAGTTCCAAAATTCAGCTCCCCAAACCATTACACAGACACAGTATATTCACAACTGGGCTATCAGATTTCTAGAAAATAATCTTTTATGCTCTTCAATAAAATAATGCTTGCTCGCCTCTCTTCCTTATCCTGCTACAACTCATTGCTGAGAAGTTTTGACTAATTCTAGGCAGTCATATATTTGATATTCACTATTCATCTATTAAATTGATAACTTAATCAATTCTTAGGAAATACTGACTTATCATCCTGTTATACTGGCTATATACTAACAATTCAATTATCAAACTGAATCTTATACTTGAGTTTTAAAAAATTCATTAATTTGTTCTTGATCATGAGTCTCTAGAAACATGATAAGCATCACATTATGTAGAGTTGACTTTTAAGTTATGACGACACCTAATTCTCTTGATGTTTGTATAAAACAGCTTTCAATAATATTTGGGAAACTAATCATGGACCTAAGAAAAAAATGGAAATAAAAGGCAAAATTTGCCCCACCAAAAGGAAACATAAGCACAAATTGCAGCCAATTAAAGCACCTAACATAACAATGTTTCCACTAGTAAATTTAAAAGATTGCTGCTTAACATTTAAGAACTTAGAATATGTGATTTTATTTATTTTGACAGTTCTACAGAATAAACACTAAATTTGGAACATATAATTAAATATCCATGGTGCTTTCAGAAACAATCTACCATTTTAATATAGGATACATTTGTATGAATTGTGAAAAATAATAATTAAATATGTGTGGTGCTTTCAGAAACAATCTATTTTAAAGAAAGATTATATATGTCAAGTGTTTTTAGAGAGCACTAATGTAAGTGCAACTGTTTTCAATATATGTGGGTATGTTTTAACCATGCGTAAACATCTAAAGAAAATACTATTTGTTCTGTTTTTGTATAGCCATTCCTTTATTTTTCACAATTAATTCAAAATGTATTCTATTTTAAAGAATGGATTTTAAGCATAAAACAACAGGCAACAATGCCTAAAATTTATAAAGAAATAGAATACTAAGATGAAAGGTTACATTTGAGAGGTTAAGTTCTTCACTCAAGAACTTCTTTTGATTTAATTTGAACAGTGCTTCAGTGAAAATACGAGTGTACATCCATGATTTGATATCTTAAAGGGGAGAAGAGGAAAAATAGGAACAATAAATGAATAGCAATTGTGCACCAGGAATGGGGCCAAGACCCTTGCCTATGTCTCCAGATATCTCTTCCATCGTTATTTCTTCTCATATTATACTCAGGCCATATTTTGCTGGCTGTGGTTCGCCAAACACTTCATGTTACTTTTGTCTCCATGGTTTTTACCTACCAGTTTCTCTATCTACCTTTCCTATGTCTGACTGACAGGCATCTCTTTAACACAGGTCAGTCTTCATCTTTTACATTAACCTTTCCCAGGGCTCTTGAGCACTTAAAAAGTTCTGTGGAGATGTTCCTCACATTACATCATAATGTTTTGTTTAATTTACCCATTTCCAACTAGACTGGGATCTGGTGGGTGGCCGATTTCAGGTGTTTTCAGTTGCCTATCACTAGACACACTTAATGATATCTGTCAAAGCATTGACATATAAGAGCATGTCTGGGTAAGTTTTTGTTCACATGTGTCAGCTCAGAAAGTCCAGAACCTAATGTCAACACTAGTGACTTAGTGACTTTCTATCCTTTGCTAAAATGTGTGACCTTTGAATTTTAGATAGATAGATAGATAGATAGACATATAGATAGTAGACAGATCATAGACAGATGATAGATGATAGGCAGATATAGGTAATATAGAGATAGATGATAGAGACAGAGATATTTATATCAAGCAAATATTAAATAACATGCCACCACAGAGAATTTGGACTGATAATTTTTATTTCATATATAGTAGTGTCCTGTGGTATAAAAATGCACAGCTAAAATTAATGTAAAAGTCACAACTTCCTCTGTAGCAGATTGATTATAAGATACATTATATGCCATGCTTTTTCTAGGCCCATCACATGCAAAACCTGATTTCTGTCTTTGTAATTACATTGTTTATGTATTCCACAAGCAAAACCAAATTTTTCTCTGATCCAGGCACTGTCCTAGGCACTGGGGCTATAGGTATAAGATATATGATGTCCTAGCCATATGATATTTATATTCATGTTGACCAGATATATTATATTTTAAGCAAGTAAATACATTTTTAAAGTGCTAACAAGAAAACAGAACAGGATTGGGAAATAGTCACTAACAGGTTCTCTTTTCATATAACATGGTCAGGAAAGTTTCTCTAAATGAGATAACATTTGAAGGCAGCATGAGAAAGGGATAAGTATAAAAAGATATTGGTGAAAAGTATAGTTGGTAAAGAGAACAAGGACAATGGCCCTGGATCAGATATGGACTCTCTCTATTTGATAAACAACAAAGAGAACAGTGAGTAGGATAATGAAATAGGAGAAGCAGGTAGGAACTAGATCACGGAGGACATTGTAGATAAATATATGGTGTTTGATAAAGTATAAATTATAGTTTTCAAATCTATTCAGGCTACAGAGTGGGAAGTGGGCTTTATGGCATCAAGACTGCAAGCATGAACAGGAAAAAGCGATGGCATATGCAAACGAGAGGTTATGGAAGCAATAGTGTCAATGACAGGATTCAAGATGTTTTGGATAAGGCTTTCTGTTAAGACGGCAGGGTGGGTAAATGCTGTGCTCATCTCCTCCCATGACCACATCAAAATTACAACTAAATTATAGCACAACCATCATGCAGAACCACCTAAAGTCTAGTTGAACAGCCTTCTTATAACTAAGGATATAAAGAAGAAGCCACATTGATACTGATAGGAGGAGTGGAGACACAGGAGGGCATGTTTCACACCTACAGTGTGATGGTTAAGAAATAGAAAGTATGATGGCTATGGGGGTCCCCTTAAAGAGCAAGAGGTACCAATCCCACACTGAGCTACCCAGTCCAGGGCTTCAGTGCTGTGAAGATAAATCCCCATAACATTTGGCTGTGAAAAACAATGGGGACTGTGTTGAGTGAGACAGAGCTTCTGGAGATGTAGGTGCTACAGATCTTAAAGGGACCATGCACACTCACTCAGATGTAGCACTGGAGTAGCATTCAAAAAGCACCAGGGACATGCAGGGAGGTACTAGACTGGCTGGCTCCAGGGTGATGGCTGGTGGAGAAGACTTCAGGGTAGCTCTTTCTTAGGATGGGAGTGCTAGCAGCTGCTATTGTTCATTTGTTGAGCCCTCCCCTCATGCAGAGGGAAGGTGCAGGCTGGTGACAAATCTGAGCTCTCCACACTTGGCTAACACCATTCACTACACTGAAGAGATTCCCTAAGACCCTGAACCACCCAACTTGTGCGTCCAGTCTGAACTTTTTCCAGTGATATTTCCACACAAGCAACCTTTCTCAGCTCATATTGTGGACTTTCCTAAAACCTCTCAAAGGCCCACAAACTCTAAAAAAGCAGCAGCTAGCCTAGGTGTGCCCTGTACCTCGATTTTTCCTAAACAAAATAGATTTTGTAGTTCTGACCTAAATAATATCAATCTTACCAAATCAATCCTTATCACACTACATATAGGTAATGGCTGTGGGTATTACAAGTAAAACAAGGTATGCTTGGGACATTCCTGGTTTATGCCTATGTGGTTTAATTTGTATTAAGTGTCTTCTTTGCTTTCAAAATTGTCCTGTTTTAGAAGATGAATATGTGGTCTTGCCAATTAAAAATGATATGTGGATCATCTTGCCAATTAAGGCAAAGAAGCACACATTATACAAGGAAACTAAAGCATCTTGAATATCAAAACATACAGCACACAGAGAATTTAATATGATCCTTCTAAACATTTACCTACTACCAAAATAGAAAGAAGCTGGTGTAGGTAAGGTTGTTCCTTTCTTGGGGATGAAGTGAATTTCCACCTGCTTCATTTATCTATAAGCTTGACCTATAGCAGGAATAGCATATTAGTAACTAAGGAAGGCACAGGTATTAACTTCAGGTAGATCTGGATTTAAATCGAAACTTTGACACTTTCATGGCTTTGTGGTATTGCATAAATTACTTAACTTCTCCATTTTCTCATCTGCAAGTTAGGTAGGAATAATAGGATCTCCCTTACAAAGTTGCTCATTGTTAGAATTCCATAAATCAGAGATGATATTATTATAATAGCCATCATTACCATCATCATTATTGTCATCATCATGATTATTATCCTATCCTCCCCGAGATCCCTAGACAATATTTATCAGTTATTCCATCTTTTTTCTAAATGAACTCTTAACCCCTTTATATTTGGTTCTTCAATTTTCCCAATCTAAACACAACATAGAGCAAAACTATACAACACAGCACAGTCAACTTTCGTCATCCTTTACCACCAGCAAAATAACTTTAGCAGATAATCTCTTATTGTCTCCTCTTTTTCTTCAGTTTTCTACCCAATGCAATTTGGTTTCCACACCTTCTACTACATTGAAACAGTTCTCCAAGGAGTAACAAAGGACTTTATGACTGTCAAAGTAAATGGCCCACTCTCTATTTAATCTTACTTGACAATTTATAATATTTGGCACTTCTGAACACAGCTTTCTGTTTGAAACTCCCTTAGGTTCCATGATATCACCAGATTAGCTCCCTTCATTTCTGGCCCTTAGCTCTTGATCTAGGTTGTGATATATACATGTTCACGTGAATGTTTCATAAATACCTAATCCTCCTGGGTTTAAAGCAAAGCTCATATTCACAGCCTTGCTCTTTATCCATTACCTCCTAAGTAATTAATATGGTTTGAGAAGCCCCCAAATCATCCTAAATTCCTCTTCACATATATTAATAACTATTTAGAACCAATTAAGTTCTATTGAAGTTTTCCTCTTAAATATTTTTCAAATCCATCTGGCAAATTCTTGACTTCTTACCTGGACTACTACTATATACAATTTCTTAATCTGTATTCCTGCCTCCAGCCTTGCTCCCAATTATATATGTTTTCCACATGTTTGACAGCAGTATATCTAAAATGAAAATCTAAGCAGATATATTACAAACTAAAACACTTCAAAATTTCTCATAACACATGTAAGCCACATTTCAAAAATTTTGGCATGACCTATAAGAGCTGCCACTACTCACAGAGTTCTTTTGTGTAAATTAGAAAAGATTGACCTTCCTGAAATTAAAAAAAAAAGGATGTTTTTATTGTGCATCCAGCTCAATCATATGTATGCTATATCTCTTAGAAAAAACAGGCAAAATTGAATAGCAGGTACAGAGATTTTTTATTTACCCCACTCAACCCCATATGAACAGAATAGCCTCCCTATTGAAATCCTGCACCAGACACATGAAAGGAAATAATCAACAGAGTGAAAAGGCAACCAAAGAATAGAAGAAAATATTTGGAACCATATATCTGATAAGGGGTCATCAATATCCAAAAATATATAAGGAATATCTATAACTCAATAGCAACAAAACAAAACAAAACAAAACAACAAACAAACAAAAAACAATTTAAAAACGTGCAAAGGAGTAGAATAAATATTTCTCAAAGACATACAAACAGCCAGCAGGTTTATGAAAAAATGCTTAACATTACTAACAATCATCAGGGAAATACAAGTCAAATCCACAATGAGATAGATCACTGTTAAGATGGGTATTATTAAAAACAAACAAATAAAGCAGTGTTGGGCAGAATGTGGATTTCACTCTTCCATTTTACCCATATTATTCTCTTGTACATTGTCGTGCTGATGGGAATGTATAACAAAATGGTATAGCCAGTATGGAGGTTCCTCAAAATGTTAAAAATAAAACATGATTTAGCAATCCCATTTTATGATATTTATCCAAAAGAATTAAAATCAGAGTATCAAAACACCTGCA
Source organism: Craseonycteris thonglongyai (assembly GCA_004027555.1). Taxonomy (NCBI): domain Eukaryota; kingdom Metazoa; phylum Chordata; class Mammalia; order Chiroptera; family Craseonycteridae; genus Craseonycteris; species Craseonycteris thonglongyai. The sequence continues at coordinate 2,979 of PVKE010043740.1, read as the reverse complement.
CTACCATGTTCATTGCAGCATTGTTTACAATAGCCAAGATGTGGAAACAACCCAAGTTGTCCACTGATGAATGAGTGGATAAAGAAAATGTGGTATGTACAATACTGTAGAATATCATTTAACCTTAAAAAAATAAGGAAACTCCACCATTTGCAACAACATGAATGAACCTTAAGGACATTATGCGCAGTGAAATAAATAAATCACAAAAGGACAAATGCTGCATGACTCCACTTATATGAGGCATCTAAAATAGTCAAAGTTATAGAAGCAGGAGTTGCTGTTCAATGGACATAGAGTTTCAGTTTTGCAAGATGAATAAATTCTAAAGATACAGTACAACATCGTGGCTATAGTTAACACTAGTGTATCATACACTTAAACATTTGTTAAGAGAATAGATGTCATGTAAAATGTTCTTACAATCATCATCATCATAATAATAAAACCATCCCATACCACAGCGGCACATTTGTTATAACTGCTGTTATCACTAAAATTTTAATTCATCCATTCTAATATGCATGTTTCTCACTGTTGTTTAATTTGAATTTTTCTGATGAGGATGTTGAGCAACATTTTATATGTTTATTGGCCATTTGGATATCCTATTTTGTGACATAGATGTTGAAGTCTTCCACTCAAATTGTTCAATGAGCTATTAAATATTTCTGATTGATTTGTAGAAATTATTTGTATAAGCTAGATGTGAGTCCATCTGGATAGATGTGTTGAAAATACTTTCTCCAACTTTCATATATTTATCCTGTAATCCAAACTATCTGGATTTTCTGTGCAATGTTTCTATTATCTCCACTTTTTTGTTTGTCTATTTTTTATATTGTCTGGCCCAGCTTTCAGTCATAGCTAACAATTCTTTATTGAACGCTATATACTATGTATACAAAATTATAGTGATACTAGATGGTGTTATATTTTTCTAGGGAAGGTTTAATTATCTTCTGAAAAGCAGAGAGAACATAAGTAGATCACTTTGAGTCCAGAAAAGCTGTTCTGTTTTTGTTTTGCATTTTTGTTGTTGTGGTGGTTGTCTTTTTCCTGTAGTGTATCCCTTCTGAGATTTTAACTGAATGCCTGGAGTGTTTACCAGGGCTCTCTCCCTTGGCAGGCCCTCTATTGTAATTTTTGTCTCCCCACCACCATGAGACAGCTAAATTCTCTGCTTACATGTTTAGCCTCTTAGTATTTGCTTTCAGCTTCGTTTCTCTGTATGTTATACAAACAAAATGCAGCCTTGAGGTATATAATTGCCTTGGGAAAAAACTGAATGTAGACATTCAGGTTCACTGTTTACTTTTCCCCTTTTCCCCAGGATCTTGTCTTCTAAAATTCTGGCTATTTGGTAGTCCTGAACTCTATCTTCATCTTCCTGGCTTAGTGAAACAGTGGCAATTTCCAGAACCCTACATTCTGTTCAGTCTATGCAGGGGGGCACCAAAAACAAATCCCAGAATTTATTTATAAAAAATTGTGTGTTTATTCTTACATATTTGAACTTCAGTTACCTTCAAAGTACTCTCTGTATGATGCAATACACCTATGAAGATGCTTTCTCCACTGTTCAAAACAGTTTTTGAACTTGTCGATTTTGATGCCTGTTAGTGCTTCTGCCATTATTTTGTTTCACCTCTTCCATATCAGCAAAACATCTCTGTTTGAGGACTTTTTTCAACCAGAAAACAAACAAAAAAGTTGCTGAAATCAGGTGAGTATGGAGGGCCAGGCACAGGTGGGGTTGTGCTGTTTTTGGTTAAAAACTGCTGAACACTTGGCACAGTGAAGATAGGTGCCTTGTCATGATGGAAGAACCACTCATCTGCTTGCCACACCCCAGGATGTTTCTTCCACAAATCCTGATGTGAACCAAAATTTCCAGGTAAAAACTGGTTGATCACTTGACCCAGAGGAATAGATTCCGAATGCATAATCCCTCTCACATCAAAGAAAGATAATTCCATTTTCTTTGGCTGGGGGGGGGTCCCCCACATATGTCTCATGCTTCAAATCAGCAAATACTCAAAAGGAAAATATGGAGAAAATGTAATACTCTCCTTATGTACCAGTTACCTTCACATACAAGTCACCTTTCTGGTCTTTAAGAAGGTAAATTATACCTACTGTTTGTATACAGTGATCCCTCATTTTTTGCGGTTAATGGGGACCAGAACCTTCCCTGAAAGCTGAAAAACCGCGAAGTAGGATTTGCCCCTAGGAATTTTCGTGTATGCGGGTACAAGAATGTTTTAAATATGTACACAGTATTCATACTTTACTCATTTAAGACAAAAATTACAACAGTAGACGTATTTACTTAAACGTGTCAGTGCTAATTAATAAGGTTAATGACAAAACCTTATACAGTAATAAACATGAATCAACATGGCTTTCTGAGAGAGGCGAAGAGTCTTGTGTGGGTGGCGGAGGAGAGGCTCTCACGTGACTCGTAGAAGCTTTAGGCTCACTCGGAGACTCTTCTGCTGGAGGCGCTGACGGGAGAGCCGGGGGCTTGACCTTGGAGAGAAACATGGTGATGGGTAGTTGTCTTTGTTTTTTCTTTTCCTTCAAAATTCCCCTGTACAAGGACATCACCCCGTCAACGCGATGGCTGAACTCGACAGCTCGAACCATATGGTCGTCAATGTCTTGTGCAAATGGTTGCATCGCTCTTGCCACGTTGCACAATTGTTGCAGATTCTCCAGGGTAAGGCCACGCTTTTCAGTTTCTTCTTCGTCTTCCTCTTCGTTTTCAGTGAGGGAGGGGTAGCGTCCCTCACTGATGAGGTTAGGAAACTTTTCCTCCACGTAACGACAAGCAGCATCGTTGTCAGCAGAGGAAGCCTCACCATACAGAAGCACGTTTCTGAGGCCGTATCTTTTTTGAAATTTTTCGAACCAGCCTTTGCTGGCTGAAAAGCCTCGTCCTCGAGGAGGCGAATCACTCCTGGCAGCGCTAGTACT
>PVKE010043739.1:0-13260 GCA_004027555.1 Craseonycteris thonglongyai | reverse complement strand
TTGGGTTGGAGGGGGACCTGATTCTGGGAGCTGGGCACATAATGCGATGCATGGGTGATGTGATGTGGAGTTGTCCATTGGGAAACTGTCTGATTGTTACCAACCAATGTCACCCCATTAAATTTAACAATAAAATATAATAATATTAAAAAAAAAAAAAAAGAAAGAAAAAGCACATACTCTCAACTTTACCAGATTATCCCTTCAGTGAATGCAAAATTGAAAGTGGTTAAACATTTGATAAGAATCCAGCCCCTGAAGCTGCCACAAGGACTTCCAGGGGAGGAGGGCACAGTTTACACATGTGCCTCAAGAGCGCTCGGGAGTTACTAGTGTGATGGCATCTACGCCCCGTGCACAGGACACAATAAATTCCTAATGCCAGTTTCAGTTAAAACACGTAGATCATTTTTATTTAAATATGGTGAGGAAGTGTTCTCATGAAAATATATTTTAAATGCTAGAAATATAAAATAAAATAAATATCCAGGAGTCCATACTGAGATAACAAACAAACAAACAGTAGAAAGGACAAATATCCTGTATAGAATAATTCTAGATAATTTACTTAGCTATTTCTCCACACAGAGGTCAAGTGTAACTCTGCACTCCTTAGGTGTGGCTGTGCATAGTGACTTCCTTGCAAAGAGTACAGTAGGCAAAGTGTGGGGGAGGGGGCAGTCACTTTATGGTATGGAGACCTGACAAACATTACCTCAACCAGGTGATCAAGGTCAGCATCTACAGTGAGGAGTCATATTGAAAGTTTGTACTGGTGATATGATGTGATGAAAATGGCACTTTCCCTTTGTGATCTGCCCCTCAAAACCCATCATCTCAGTCTAATAGTGAGAAAAATCCCAACAGAAGTATTGTGTAAAAAAAAAGGGGGGCGGGTGGGAGAAAGTCTGAAAAATTGTTACAGACATGAAGAGCCTAAGAAGACAAGATGACTAAATGTAATAGGAAATTCTGGATGGGATCCTAGAACAGAAATATAGTATTAGGCAAACACTAAGGAATCTGAATAAAATATAGGAGACCCTCAGTTAATGGAGGATTGGTAGATGCCAATAAATGTAAGCAGACTCTCCATTAACCAGAACTCAAGCAACTGGTAGAATTGCTTAAGATTTGCCAGCTGCTTGAGTTCTGGTTAATGGAGAGTCTACTGTATAGACTTTAGTTAATAATAGTGTAGCAATACTGGTTCATTAAGCATAACAAATACGTATTACTTCCCTTATATGGGAAGTCTCTCTCTGTACTATCTTTCCAATTTTTCTGTAAATCCAAAAGTGTTCTAAAAAAATTTATTAAAAAAAAAAATGTTATCTGGCTGATTCTCAAGGTAGGTTCTCCCATTTCCTGTAAAATACCTAAATGAAAACCCAGAAACTGTCACTAAAACTGATAACCCACTACTATATTTTGGGAATAATTTTCACCAATTATAAGACAGATGCAGTGAGATTGAGAAAAATAACTGGCAGTTTGACCATGTTTCACCTCCTGAAATAAAGCAGTCCTTCTGGCGAGAAAGAAGACAGAGGGCTTTCATTGTCCCCTGGTCTGAAAGAAAGTCATTGTTCTTTTTTTCTCTAATGTTAGGGCTCTCATTCAGAGACCCAGGATCTGTACGAACAAGAAATTTAATCATATGACCTTCTATGGTAGGACAGCTCTTTTTGAAGTATTAGCCTTCATCTTCAGGAATAGAGTCACTGCAAATAAAGCACTGAATAAGGGGGAGGATGCTATAAACAAGTAACAATTATTATTGGCAATTTACGAGCACTCTGCTAAAGACTTCATTTGCATTATTTCACATCATCCTCATAACAATTCCACAAAATTAGCAAGTGAGAAAAATGAAGCACAGAGAAATTGATTTGCCAAGAGATACAGATAGAAAGTTGCAGAGCTAGAATTAAAATCTTAACAATCTCATTTTAAAGATCACACTTTGAACCATTTCACTGTACTTCACAAAAAACCTCACTAGCAGTGTATGCTGAAGATTTGAGATTCTTCTTGTATTTTAATCAAGAAGATTAATAATCTTTACTTGTACTTTAGTATATCTGATTCACTTGATGAAGATTTTTGGCATGTCTACTATGTACCAGGTCCTATCCTGGAGCTGGACACACAGGCATATCCCTCTACACAAAGGATTCAGAGTCCACTGGATTGGGGGAAGAATATACCATTTCAGCCCAGCAGAATCACACTAGATCTGTGCCTATGTACTGGATACTGAGAATCAGCCTAGGAACTACCATCAGTTTACTTCCCTTTTGTATATCTAATAAAAACTATTTTATAATACATAAATAGATAGTGATAAAAACTGAAGGACAATCACAAAGCTTTGCCAGTTAGTAAACACTGAAGTCCAAGAGAAAGGGGGCACCATCCTGAAAACTCATGGAGAATGTACCTCTGATAATCATTTCACATAAGGGCCATTACCTTTCATAAATCTTATGCTGAATGCCTTCAATAAGCTACAAGAAGAAAGAGCCTCATTGAAATTGGAGCAAAAAATCATATAGGTAAAATAAGTTTGGATGACATTTTAAAAACCGACAAACAAATGAAAGAATGAGATATCAAGGCTCAACTCTCATTTTTTCAGGAAGGCTCTCCTGGATGTATCTGTCTATAGTAGTTCCCTGTTTACAATCACTCTTTAGTAAAACATCTTGCTTTGTTTTCTTCATGGCACATTTGTTTACTCATTATTGCCTGTCTTTTTCCACTAGAAAATAATGTCCATGAGCATATGAATATTATTTGTTTGTTCACTGCTCAGTACTCAGTACTTAGAATAGCATCTACCACAAAAGTGGAGGCTCAACAAATATTTATTCAATGGTTGAATACAAGACAGCAACATGCAAATAAAGAAGGGTTAACATATAGAAAAGTTTCTGGGGAATCTAAATTATAACAGCAAAATTTAAATTGACATTGGAATTAATAAAGGTATGTGTGGGTGTGTGTATTTAATGCAAGCACTCAGGCTCAATAAATAAATGGAAAAGAATAGAGAGGCCTGAAATGGTGTGACACTTACATAGTCATTTGTTTTTCAATGAAGTGCCCAACTGATTCAATAAACAAAGAAGAACTTTTCAATAAATAATACGAGTAAGAAAATGAACTTCATTTGCTACTGTACACAAAAATTATTGAGATGGACCATGGAGCTAAATGTAAAAGCTAAAATTATAAAGCTTTAAGCAGAATACATAGAATATATTTGTGAGTTGTGGGCAAGCAAACGTTTTTAGTTCAAAGAAAGCATTAACCTTAAAAATTTTTTTAAATGATAAATGAGACTTCATCAAAACTAAAAACATCTGCTTATCAAAAGATACAATTTACCCTCAGTGCTCAGCACAGGGCTTAAAAACATAAGAAATATTCATTCAATGAATGTATTCTAAAAAAAAGTCAAATAAAGAGAAAACACAGATTATAAAATTAATTTCACACTAAGTACATTTCAAGGTAAAAAGCAATCAAATACAACAAAAGATTGATGATGACTGATTATAAATATGTTCAATTCCCTTACTTATAAAATACCATAAAATTTTAAAAAATTTATACTAATTCATCCATATCAGTTAGCAGTAGAAAGGAAAAAGAACTGGCCAGAGTCATCCACTTCCAGATACGTGAAGGATATCTTAAAAGATTGTCACTACCTTCATAACAACAAGAAAAACAACAACAACAAAGAGTTGAATTCATACTTCACTTTACAGCTGTCAAAGAGTGAGTACTGAACACAGAGAAGTCCAGATGAACTGAAGTCCAGTCAGGAGAAGTCCTTTATAGTTGAATAAAGGACACTGCTTTCATACCTGAGACCAATTGCTTACAGATGGGTAAAAAAAGAAAAAGATGAGTTTATAGTAGAGTGACTGCTGAAAGGAAGAGAACAAGGCGAGTTTTTAACCTGAGTGAGGGCTGGTGTGACGTCTTGGTATCTGGAAGAGCCACAAATGCAAAACTAAATCTCTCAGCTTGACATTTCTCTTCTATGGGAAGTTTGCTGTGAAGGTAGTAGTGAGTACAGAGCTGAAAAACAGAAATCTTGTTTTCGTGCACATGACTTAGGTGTTAGGCCCTGCTGGAGCTGAATCCAGAAGTGAACTGAAATGAACTCAAGCTGCAACTCAAAACTCCTTCCTGCTCAAATGCTGGTTGTGACCAGTCACTCAGTATAGCCTGAATAGTTGGGGTTGGGTTGAAGGGCAAAAGGAAATATTTATAATTTCTTTTGAAACCAGAGATGAAATTAAACTAGTGAGAGCTCCAGCCTATCTCTAGCTATGCACTATAGATGGTTAAATTTAAATGATTAGCCCCTCATTCTAGCTGCCTGACATAAAAAAATTGCATATCCTCTCAACAATACCTGGTCTTTTTTTTTTTTTTTTAACTGAACTGGAGGCCTCACCGCATTCGGGAAGCATACCCCAGTTCAGCATATGGGTCCGCACAGGCCAGGGCCGGGATTCGATCCTCGGTCCCCAGGACTTCAAAGCGAGCGCTTAACCCGCTGAGCCATCCCGGCTTCCCCGCATATCCTCTCTATGGTGTCTGACACAGAGGGCCTTGAAACCAGATTAGAACAGCATCAGTTACATAAGGCTTTGTCTTTTCATCCAACCTCCCTCTTGTTCCCTGCTTCTGTCTTGGGGGATGAGTTGAAATGAGGAAGAGTAAAGAAGCCCACTATGACCCTCTCCTGACCATAAACTTCTAATCCTAGGCAAGGGGAGAATTTTGGAGACTATTTAACACTTGAATGTGTTCAAAGAGCTGTGGAATCTACCAAAGAGTTCATCCAGGAGTGGGTGAGATTGATTCAACATAGGTTTCAAGGAAGAGGGGTGAGAAAGAATGAAGTAGCATTCCATTGGCATGTTAAGAGTCTAGCTCTTTCAATCATCTAGTCAGAGAAGATTCTCTCCTTGGGGCCTCAAAAACTCCTTCTAGGAGAATCTCCCCTTTCACTTCTCTCCTTCTTCCTTACCCTCAGGAAGAGAGGTTGGCTCCTTAATCATCACTCAAGGAAATACCCCAAGGGACATGGTATCTGGGAAGAGGTCTTGCCCTCAAAAAATAAATAAAAACAATTTTGTTCTCATGGCCTATAAAGGGGGAAAAGAGTACAGAGGTGATGTCCTTTTGGAATATTGATGTGGCAGACCAAAATAATTATTTGTGGCTGCATGCATTCATTTATTCAAAACACTTACTGAGTATCATGGCATACAAAACACCAAAAGGAAGAAAAGATAGATAAGACATGATCACATACTTTAACGAACATATGTTCTAAAAGAGGAAAACATACAGGCTCACAATTAACTATAATATGGGGCAAAGAGAAGAATAAATAACCATGGGATTGAAAGCTTTAGAGAGAAGATAACATTTAAATCGAGTTTGGAATGATGGTATGACTTTGATGGGAGATGCCATAATTGAAGTAGAGAATAACTGAAGTGGAAAGTTAGAGTGAAGGTCAGATGGCAGAGAAGCAGGGGGATAATTTGTAGACTAAGATGTAGTGAGTCTGTAACTATTAATAGCATAGAATACTCTGAGAAGAGAAATGAAAGTCAGGGGTAGGAAGATAGTTTGGTATGAAATTTCCAAGGGTCCCCAAGTATGTCGTTTGATAGGTAATAGGGGAGTAATTTAAGGTCTATGAGTGCATGAGTGAAACAATCTGAGTTATGATTTAGAAAGAACAAATAGAAGGCTATTAAAGTTGAAAGAGGTAATGAAGCTCTTAAGTAGGATCGTTGCTGTGGCAATTGGAAAGGATAAAATGGATGGGGGAGGCTTTGGGGAGGTAGAATAAATGGGGTGTGGGCTCCTGATTGCATATGCCCTTCACGCACCCTCTATTTGACACTTACTGCTTCCCTCTTCTGATCACAACGGTGTACAAGGTGTCCCTGAATACCTGACTTATATTTCCTGGAAAATTTATCATCAGTATTAGGCAAGGCTTCCTTTGTAATATCTATGAACGACACCCCAAAGGATAATTCTTAATGTTCAAAATGAAGAAGCAATATTCTACATCAATACTCATATTGTATTTTCTCTGTATTCTGGACTTACAGGTAAAGTTTTTCCCCTTTACCTTTAATCCATAATCTCAAATAAGGTGAACATATGTTAATATACTTATCACTGAAGCTCTGGGCTGCTCATGCAGAATGGAAAACAGGATCATAAAATTGAAGTTATTAAAAATTATAATAAATTTATTTTTTGTTCTAGTGTTCAGATTTAAGAGCATATTTGCTTTCTAGGAGCCTTCGAGAAAGCTTGTCCAACCTGTGGCCAGGAGGCTGCATGCGGCCCAGGACAGCTTTGAATGTGGCCCAACACAAATTTGTAAATTTTCTTAAAACATTATGGGATCTTTTTGTGATTTCTTTTTTAGCTCATCAGCTACCATTAATGTTAGTGCATTTTATGTGTAGCCCAAGATAATGCTTCTTCTTCCCATGTGGCCCAGAGATGCCAAAACATTGGACACTCCTGCCTTAGAGTATTAATTTTTATACAATTAGAAAAAAGAACTTTACCAATAGAATTACAACTAAATCACGAGAAATTCAGAAAAGCAATCATCAAAATAATTGTTTCTGATTCAGTTGTTAGACAAAAATCCAGATAATATATTAGGTCACTTCATTTTTTAAAGGTCAAAAGAGTTAAAAATATTTCGTGTGTTTATATTTCTGTTTTTCACCATTTGTGGATTAGGTTAAATTGAGTTGAAGTTGCCAGTATGTGGCAACAGGGAGGGAGCTCTCCACAAGGCAAGTTGCCCTTGAGATGTGTGGCTTCAGGAGACCTGCATGGCTATTTTTGTCATGGGAAATTCTGTATTTCCATGCCCTGGACTTTACTGCAGAAGTACATAGGATGATATGGGTCAGAGACAACAGGCTGGCATTGCATGAGCAGTCGTGAGCAGCATATGCTGGAGCACAGTGGCTGCGGTTGTAATGCTGCCGGGTGCTCAGTGATGTAAGACAGGGTGTGTCCAGAAGTAGGAAATGGGGGAATCTATCAGCAGCTCAAACTTCAAGTAGGAAATGATCTTCCTGATAAAAGAGGCAAAAAATTGTATCTCCTCCTTAGCTCCTCAATTTACAGCAAATCCTGGTCATGTAGGCAGAACTCAGTGCAAATAAGGGACAGCAAGTGTTCTGGCAAATAGAACAGGTAACTTTTATTAAATGCTGGCTGTAACTAACCCCTCTCTTTTTTTTTTTTTTTTTAATTTTATTTATTTATGTTTTACAGAGAGAGAGAGAGAGAGAGAGAGATACACAGAGACAGAGACAGAGAGAGAACTGAATTGGGGGAGCTTCTAATTCAGCATATGGTTCCGCACGGGCCAGGGCCAGGATTCGATCCCCAGTCCCCGGAGATGCAAAGTGAGCACTTAACCCACTGAGCCATCCCAGCTTCCCCTAACCCCTCTCTTTAAACACTTACCCTGTATTATTTTATTTAACTGTTAAACACCATTCTTATCATACTCATTTAACCTAAAAAAATTGAGACTGAGAGATTGAGAGGTTAAATACCTTGATCAAGATCAAAGGTGCAGAAATAAGATTCAATCCTAACTGGATTTATTAGACCAACGCCAAAGACAGGTTTCAAATCTTGTCCCTATACAGCCTTCCACTTGCATAATGTCAGCAGCCTACCTCCTGGGCATTATTGATGCAAAGGAATCAAGGCCCACATTAAATGTGTATCTCTAGTGAGCTCTGAACATTTCGACCAACATGTGTGAGGATTAGCCTTCTGAAAGTGAATTTATCTGGAGAATATTTACTTCCAGAGGATACATCAAGGGGAGTGTTTTATTAAAAGTGCCTACAGAGAAGAACTTTTAAAACACAGAAGAGGATAGTATGCTGTTTCTCAAGAGTCTCATGAACACACAGAAGAAATGTGTTCATATTACGTCTCTGGGCCATGAAGGCTTCTAAGGTGGTTACTGTCACTGGGGGCCATGGGTAGATTAGTTCCCTCTACTTGTATTGCCAACTAAAGAAAGGGCAGTGCAATAAGATAATAAGGATAAAAAACAAAACAAAACAAAACCCCTACATTTAGACATGGATCTTGGGCAAGATCAAGTAGCATAAAAACTAAAAAAATAAGCAAAAATGAGAGAAGCAAAGAACAACCTGCCAAATCTGAGTGGGAATCTGCCCTTAGCCACAGTGGAAAAGGGAAAAGGGTTAGCTCAGGTCCTTGGGAAGGAATGATGGGGATGATGTAAGGATAGCATTGTATGTGGTTTTGTCCCCTCTTACTTGCAAGCACTCTCTCTCCCCCTCTCTTGTTCTTGTTATTATTATTTTACCTTTAAAATGTTTGCAGATCACTTATAGCCCTATAAAGTAGCTTAAGTCCCTTACTTGTTATAAATATGTAGCTATAAACATATACTTTTAATATAAATATTTATATAAATATTACATTATTCATATTCATGTACAATATTTATAAAAACAAGATTTAAAAAAATATATATGCATTTAGAAGTTAATGTATACTATAGCATATGTACATCTCATTCCAGAGTTTGGGTTTAGTATCTCTCAACAAATCATTATTTTATCTTCACAGAGTACTGAGATAAGAACTCCTTCCAAATATTCTTGCATATGGATTCCTGGGCTAGAGAGGAGGGATGAATGCTACCTAATTCTTAAAGAAAGCATTTGGTATCTGGTGAGGGAGCGGGTGAATGGAGGTGGAAGGGACAAAACCAAGATGGCAACACCTGAATTCTAACTGGGAATGCCAATTTTTTTCACGGGCACAAAATAAAGTTCACAGAACACAGAGGTCCACACATATAGGTCAACTTTTGAAAAGATGAGATTGTCACAATGGTCAGAGTTGTGATGGAAATTTGGGAGTGTCAGTAATAATTTTCATGTCTAAGTACAGAAAGTATCTGAGTAACACAGAAAAGTATGTCCACTATGAACCCAAATGAGCAATTCATGGATGAGGAGACTGACTATATTAGTACTTTCTAGATAATGGAATCTGTGGCTCCTTGGGCAAAGGGTGAGGCTATAATAGAAAGTGGTGCCAGTAAGAACGCTAACTTTCATTGGTATATAACCATTCATGCTTTGACCCAGTTATTCTAACCCTATCTCAATAGGAGGAAGATCCACTACAAGGGAGGTAAGGGGTGAAAAGTATGGGTATATATGAGATGCTGTGTGTGTGTGTGTGTGTGTGTGTGTGTGTGTGTATTATACTGGGGTAATATGAAGTGAGATTTAGCTGGGGCTATATAGTGTGTCCTCCTTTTTATATTTGCAGAAACTCAGAAACGATATGTGAGGCAACTCTATGGAGATTAGAATTTGATGACAGTAAAGAAAGCATGACTTGACATTTGCTTTTCCAAATTCCTGTCCTTTGCTCTTTCTCCCAATCCATGGTTATCGCAGTAACACATATACTATCACAAATAATAATATAGTATTATTGATATTTCTATAATTTTATTGACTGCATATTAAAATCTTCACAAGCATCATCTTATTTAATTCTCACAATTGAGGTAGGTGACAGAGCCAGGATTTAAATATAGTTCTGCACACAGACCTTAATCCTCTACTAATGATTCTTATCAACTGGTTGCATGTTTACAGCTCACCTATGTATTAATCCATCCTGGAATATTTCTTTTATTCTTTTTTTTAAGATTTATTTTATTGTTTGAGAGAAGATAGAGAGAGAGAGAGAGAAGGGGGAGGGCCCAGAGCAGTCTTCATAGTTGTACATTACTTTTTTGACATAGTTTCATTCCACACAGGTAGACATGGTGCCTTACGGGGCAGAACCGAACTGGGAGCCTCCCTCAGAGGAGGCGAGAACCTTCACCACCATCCTGGCAGTTAACAGTTGTGCCACAATTCAGCCTGTGGGTTTGCATGCTGCAGTTGCAAAGCAAGTGCTCAACCAGTTGAGCTACCCCAGCATCCCTAAACAACAAGGACTTTTCCTCACAAAATTAGAGCTTTTTAGAATACAATTTTGACAGAAATGTTGTACTTACATCAAGAGCCACAGACTGCTTAGCCCAGGACTTCTTCACTTGATTGTACATAATTGTATTGTTGATGCCAAGGCCACAAAAGATGACAAAAGCCTAAGAAAGAGAATGCCTGCTAATTAAAACTGGCAATAACTCATTGGCATAATTTAATATGAAAGCAGGCAGTCATTAGGAATGGGCCTGAAAATATCATTTTATTGTACACAGAGGTAGGCCTTGGGGAAATATGCACATTAAAATTCTTAATTACTATTATCATGTAACAGTTTTATAGCTCATATTGCACATCAAAAAAATTATTATTTTAATGTCATTGTAAAGAAGTGACTTTATCATCTAAAAACATGCTTATAGTCTGTTTAAATGTGTTCTTCATTTATTTATGTTGTAGGCTGATTTTAGTAATTCCACTCCATTTAACCAAAAGCAACCTCTTTAAGTACTTAGGCTATAAAATATTTTGGTAAAGAAATCAAGGGAGTGTACCCATAAGTTAAATGTTATGGGGAAGAAGGAATGATGTCAAACCAGTTAATAAAGAAGCTGTAAGGTATTCTCAGCTACAAAAAAATAATCATGGGGTTTTCATGTTGGTCACTGGTACCAAATCTATAAAGAAACCTGTTTAAGGCCATACTCTCTTAGCTAGAGGGCAGACTGAAGTAAAAGGAAGCTTGTAAACATAAGAAAGGGGATGACAATATCCCTGGCAAAGCTGGCTAGAAATCTCAGGACTCTGAACACATCCAAACCAGACAGAATAAGATAACACTTTGGAGAGAAGAAAGGGTCATTCAATTTTGTAATAAAATAGGATAAAAATAATCAATTGTCACAAAATAATCTCATTAGTGGAAAACAAATCAAATCTTACTTAGGCATCAATATATTCTTTAAATCTTCCTTTGAATTTTGCCATGCTATTTAGGTTTAATGATAATTAACAATTATTTATTCTTACAAATTTAGGAAAGCTACAACCATGCCTCACGGTAACCCTTGGTTCACAAATGTATTGTCTTACCTCAAAAAGTCGTTGATCTGCATCATCAAAAGGTTTTCCGTCAAGTCTATTTAACACTTGAGCCACTCCTGTGGGAAGAGTATGGGACATGTGGTCATTTTCAGCACTGGACACTGTGTGAGTACAATACAGTAAGCCCCATCTGACTCTATGCCTCCTTCAAGTAACTTGAGATGCTCAGTTTAATCTCTGGTCTCTCTAGTACCTGCTGTCTCTGTGGCAGCAGATCTGAGGTGAACAGAAATGCCATCTACTTTCCAGGCTGTGATATCCAGAGTAGATCTCAGTGAAGCCTGGAGTTCTACCAAGCATATGAGGAAGCCTGATTCTCAAAAATGGTTTTCAAGATGACTGTGGAAAATAACTATGGTAAATCCTGCAGATATGAGGGCTGTCTAGAAAAAGTCCAGCCATAAGTGCCTCTATTTTTCATATGACATGGCTGGATATTTTCTGGAAAGCCCTCATATATACACATATACACATACTGTATACATAATTGAAAATGTATAACTGTGTGTGTTAGTATATATGTACATAATCCGCCCCCCCCTCTGCAATTCCCTGAAGCACAATATTTGAATTAGGCAGTATGACATAGCGATTAAGAAAATCGGCTCTGGTGTTAGACTGTCTTAGTTGAAATTTCAACTCTACCACCAGCAGAGTTACTGTGAGCATGTTACCTAACTTTTTTTGGATTGAATTTCCTCATTTATAAAGTGGGGGTTAAAATGTTAACTATCTCAGAGGGTTATGAAGGTTAAATGAGATACTGCTTGAATGTTTGTAAAACATATTGCCCCACATGAAGTGAACATTGAAAAAAATGTTAGGAATTATGAGTTAACCTTCAAAGCAAGATTAGTTCTGTTGCTTGTTACCAATGGAGTACATATAGCCCTAACAAGTTTAATATACATGTACTTCCTCTTTCCAAAGTTTATTTTCAGCATTATACCAGGTGTTTGGGGGCATGACTATCAAAATACACAAGTTTAAGCAGAAAAATTCAACAATATTAAAAACCATCCTCCTGTGATCCCATTTAGTATGAACAAAAAATAGCTATAATTCTAAAGCACGCTCATATTTTTTAAAACACTTTATTTCCTACCAGGGAAGTAAGTCATGATGTGCTAAAAGACATCTACAATGAAATGCAAATCTTTTAGCATGTAACAGACAAACTACAGTCTTAATTTTAAAAGAACAATAGACGTTTGCTACTAGAAATGAAATGTAACACTTGTATGTGCGATTGCCATTGAACATCAAGAGATAACTCCTGGTGTGTCTTATGGACTCTCTCTTCTCTTTCAACTTACATATATTTAAAACTCCATACATTTAATTTAATGCATTGCACTAGAGGCGCAACTTCCCATAGCTTAGAAACTCTTTATGTTCAACAATGTACCAACGTATTTCTGCAAATGATGCAAACAGATAAAAAATAAATTCTCCTAAAATTCAATCCTGACAATTTACAGAATAATTAATTGTTTGGTAAGTAGCAGTATTTTACAGTTTAAGTGAAAATATTGGAAAAAGCAAAGAAAGGCAAACAGATGCATTAGTTACCTTATGTCTCTTAGAAAAATATCACATTTTCATTGTGTTTCAATAATCTTAACTATTGCCTCCATCTTTATGACTTCTTTACTTTAACCACTGATCTCTACTTACTTAAGACTTTTTAGGTTTGATATTTTCCTGACTGAGTATTTGAGGGAAGGGAAAGAAACAGGGAGGGAGAGAAAAATTGGAAGTTGCTTTGGTCCACAATTCCCTTATTCCCAGAAAAATGTTTCCTATTTCAGAACCATCCAGATAGAAAGATGTATGTTCAGTATATGCCTAATAATGTATGCTCTTTCTTCCTTTGCATTTAATCCATGTGTAAAAGCATAGATGTAAATATAGAGATGTAGTGGAAAAGTTTGTACTAGGAATTAGGAGGCCTGAGTTTTAGTCCTGACCTATCAACCAACTCACTCTATGACTTCATTGGTCTTGGTTCTCTCTCTCTCTCTCTCTCTCTCTCTCTCTCTCTCTCTCTCTCTCTCTCTCT
>PVKE010043738.1:0-13265 GCA_004027555.1 Craseonycteris thonglongyai | reverse complement strand
TCCCTCCTCCTCCCCCTCCCTCTGGCAATCACCAAGCTATTGAGTGTGTCCATAGGTCTCTGTGTCTTTGTTACTTTCACTTTTATATTCCACCTATAAGTGAGGTCATGTGTTTCCTGATTCTTTCAGTCTGACTTATTTCGCTTAATAAGATGGTCTCTAGGTCCATCCATGTTGCCAGAAATGACTGTAATTTATCTAAATGAGGTTTTTTATTGTTTTTTTAATAACATTTTGCCCGTTTTTACTTCTAGTACCCCGTTGACTAATATTTGCTATTTCTTTTTCTTTTTGCTAAAAGAAAAGAAAACTAAGAGAAAAAAATAGAGAGGATGGCCTCATTATTACATCAGAGATTTACAATTAGCCTCAACCACTCAGACTACCTCTTCCTTACATATCTTCTTATTCCAAACATACCTAATGAGGCCCCTTTTGGCAAGTGTGATGCAAGAACAGGAATAGACAGATAGATTGAAGAAACAACATAGATAGCCCAGAAATATATTCTAGTATGTATGAGAATTTAATCTATGATAAAGGAGACATCACACATCAATGAGAAAATGAAGGATTGTTTAGCAAATGATGCTGGACCCTCTGGGTAGCAATTGAAGAGGAAAAAAGAAATCAATTTTAGGCTATTACTTCATATCATGCAGAGAAATCAATTCCAGATGGGTTAAAGAATGAAATATAAAAAATATCAAATCTTAGAAAAACAAGAGAAAAAAGAAAAGTGAATAAGAATTCAGTCTCCAGGGGCGTAAGAACTTTCCGAGCTTACAGAGATAGAGTAAGACACAAAGGAGAACATCCACAGAGTCTGTGACTTACAGTTTAATTTTTTAAATCCTGACACACTGACATACAAAAGCTAAAATCAGACTTGAGATGATAGTTATAGCAAGTAGTAACAAAGTGTTAATTTTTCTATAAATGGCTCATTTTAATCAATATAAAAGAACACTAAGACCTAAATTAATAAATGGACAAAGAAAGATACTCACAGAAGATTCACAAATGAGGAAAATATAATGTTTTTAAATACTTGTATGTTTTTAAAATCAAGTATGAATTTTACAAACCTTAGAATTGGCAACATTATTTTAAAATAAGAATAGCCTGTCCTGGTGAAGGTGTAGAGAAATGATCACACGTGCCTACTGCATGGAGTAGTCTGAATTCATGTAATACTTGTACAAGCTATTTTCATCATTTCCAACTTTCAGATTCTTAGCTAAAATATTTGTACATGGAAGAGTGAGAAGATAAACAGAAGGGGGGAGAGCCATTAACAAGAGATTCTCTGCAGCAGAATTTAAAGCAATAAATAATGATAAGTAACATTAATAACAAGAAGGAGATTGAGTTAATTACAATATACTCACCCATGATTTATAGAGAGTCAATAGGTATGTCAGTTCGGGTTCCAGAAAGAAATAGACAATGAATTCAAGGCCGAATAATTTGAGTCTGGTTCAGGAAAGAAACTCTCTACAAAGGCATGGACAGGGTAGAGGAGAGCGTACAGCATGGAGTTAGTAAAAGAGCTGCAGCTAGCTCTAAGCCTATCGAGGTGACGCAAAACACCAGAACTTACTTACAAGGGTGGTCATGTGAACAGGTCCACCCTGGTGGGAACCGGGAGCACAGCCATCCTGAAACCACCCCACAGGGTGGGATCCAGGGTGATATGTATGCTAACAACAGTCCCCTTCAGCTCCCCAGTAACTGCAGAATCCCCTGTTGGCTAACACTAGTGGAAGCTGAAGGACAAGCAAGCCTTTTGATGGTATTCACACCAATCAACCTTCCCAGAAACAGAGCCGGGGAAAAGGAGGCCTACACAGATCTGGAGAGAGCGAATCAAGACATCCAGTACAATGGAGGGAAACAGTGTAGACGTGTGTCCTTGGAGTATGGGCTCAATATTGATTTTTTTTTTTTTAAGAAATAAAAGCAGTAAACTAAAATACTGAGCTTTGTGTTAGGTCAGGATCATCAGATTGTTAGTAAATTGTCCCTTTCTTCATATTTTCCAAATGTGGGGGTTGTTGAACTAGCACAGACCATGGTATCTGGTACAGGACAAGCATTTAATAAAATTTAAAATATCAGTCTTATTGTGCTATCATTGGAAAGTTTTTATCTCCAACCTAGACGATGCACAAACCCCATTCCTTATCCTATCATTCCATAGTGGTGGTAACTCATTTTCACCTAATACTTAAAATGTTAGCCTTAACCAGCATCCTTCCTATTATGTTATCTGGGGTCAGGGAGGTGGTAAAAAGAGAAAGAAACCATTGACGTAAACATACCTCATTCCCTGCCCCACACTCACCAATGGGTCATCTTGGCCACCTTCTTCCACCACTCCTCCCATTTCCTTTACATTCTATCAACACCTTAGGAAGATGGGGTCTGAGTCTTGAGAGGTCTTGCTTTATTAGGCCACCAGTTTCCCACTGACCGAGACTATTGGGCAGGAAGTTCTAGGGGGCACCTCAGTACATCCTCTGTCATTTAAACGTGGTCTCATTGTGTAGCAGCAACTCAGTTTCCTAGGAGAAATGAGTCAATCATGCTTGTAAGTATAGGGACCCCTTCTTTTCCTGTTGGTATGTCAACATAAAGAGTCCCAAAAAAGCCAGAGAACAACCTCAGCTGACGAATCATGAGAACCGTGAAGACACTTGGTGGAATCATTACTCCTTGGGTGAGAAGTACCTACAAGCCCACCAGGCTGAAGGTTATCAACACAAGAAAAAGTCAGTACATATAATAGTAAGAGTCTGTTCCCATCTGCACCTGGGCCGATACGTCTGGCTGTGTGGTTTAGCTACTGGTTTACAGTCCTTGTCCCATCCTGTAGGACAGCACCCCAGCCACGCAGGGTGTGGCCCCCACATGGTGCCATAAATGAGACTTCAGTAACCATGCCATCATTCTGTCAAGCCTGTTGCTTCTGTGTAATGGGGAAACTGGTAAGAACAGTGACGACCATGGGTCTGAGTCCACGAATAAACTTTCTTTGCTAAAAAATGAGTTCCTCAGTCAGAGGAGATGGTGTTTCAGGCATCATGGTGTGCATCCAGCAGAACGTAATTGTGAACTAAGAACATCTGTGCTAACAGAGCAGCTTGGGCAGGGAAGGCAAATGTAAACTTGGAATTTGTGACAATCCCTCTTACAGCAAAGGGTCACCCTGCCTGTGAAGGGAGGGAATGCAGTGATATCGACACTTTAACAGACAGCTGACTGGTTCCCCCAGAATGATGTCATATCCAGAGCTCAGAGGTGGCCTTGACAAGTTAGATACTCAGCGTGTCACAGCCAGGCCAGCATCAGAGGAAGTCTGTGACGCTGGGACCATGCATAGCCTCCCTCTCTGCTGCCATGCCCACTTGGCACGTGCTTGCTTGCCCACTAAGCAAGCCCCAGGGTGTCGGGACTGACATCACACAACATTCTTTCTTGGTCATTTGATTTATAAGAGCTTCCTCAGTGATAGCTGCCCTCACTCAGCAATGGAGGTCTTCGCTCTCTTCACCTATTTGGGAGCTCCCGGCCCATCCCTTCTTTACAGATCGTTGTTCCAGTCTTCCAACCTAGTTCTTTCCCTCAAGCAGCCACGTATCAGCGCAGATGGGCAGCTCGGACCATCTTGCCTTCCCGGTGAACTGGACAGCCCGGTGGAGTGCCTGAGGTCCTGCCCACTGGCACACTTTCCTTGACTGCTGTCTTCTGGAGACCTCCCCGGGCGAGGCTGGACTGCAGCGGCCATCCAGCTTATGCACTCGGAGTTGGCGGGGCCACCACGGAAGCAGGCCCGCACTGTCCTCCGTCCTGAGATTAGGGGTGTGCGTCGAGGGAGAAGCCGCAAAGCAGCAGATGAAGCTCAAGAGGAGTCTTACCATCTGTAAGTGCAGACGTGGTCCCTAACAGTCCATGTACTTGATGGTGAAATGCTGCTGTATGTGCCAATTGTATGCGCCAATTGTATGCTTCGGTCTATCAAAGCGTCAAGGTCATGATGAGCAGCTCAGGGCTCTTAGTTACTTGGTGTCTTGTGGCTACACATTCAGTTTTATTGGGGTCCAGTAGCTGCTTTTCAAATAGAGAACAGTTGTCACAGAAGAAGTCCTCATTACACACCCTAGGAGTCAGGCCCCTTTGGGGACTTGCCAGAGGCTTCCTACAGAATCACTGTTTGCTATAGATGTTCCCAATATCACCGCAGCATCCAAAAGCTCTGGACTGCTTTATGCTGCAGACAGGGCTCGACACAGAGCTTTATTGGCTCTAAGCCCCATTCAAAACTGTCATCATTATGAGTTACTCAATAAACGGGTCAGAGTAGCATGACAGAGATGATGTATGTTGTCTGCAATCAACAAAAAGGCACGCCACGCACTGGGCTTGTGTCTCTGTGGGAAATGATGGAAGGCACGCAGCCTGCTCCGCCTTCAGTGGCGTGATGCTGATCAGCACAGAGCTTCTGGACCCGGAGAACCCCACCAACGTCATAGGCATTGGAAACGCAACAGGATTTACTTCCTACCTCCTGACACGATGTATCTCCGTGAGGTGTGTGGGGTGTTTGATATTCCCCGCTAGCCATAGCCAGTTCACACAACGTCACCAATGTAACAGACCAGGGTGATATTTGGTAGGTTATGAGAGTAACTGTGGCCCCTCCAGATGACAGTGACAAAGACCCAGAGAGCTGACATAGCCCTGGGTCAAGACAATGAAGAGATACTGCGTTAGCAGCTCAGTACATACAGGCTGACCCTGATTTTGCTGACCACATGAGGTGGGACAAAAAGCACTTGCTAGGTCATGTCTATGTGCGCCAGGGGCTGTATTGGGTTGTTCCGGTACAGGTGCGATTTCGAGAACCATGACTGGGAACTGCAGCGCCACTTGATTAAGTTTGTGATGACCTGCTGCCATCCTCCGTGACCTAAATGCCTTAGTGGCAGCTGAACAGAT
Organism: Craseonycteris thonglongyai; assembly: GCA_004027555.1. NCBI lineage: Eukaryota > Metazoa > Chordata > Mammalia > Chiroptera > Craseonycteridae > Craseonycteris > Craseonycteris thonglongyai. Next base: position 8,264 of record PVKE010043738.1, on the reverse strand, counting down.
GAGTTAAATGGGATTCGAATAGGGATCATTACTCGTGCAATCTCTCCGGTCTTTGCTGGAAGCACTAATTTCTGCTTTATGAGATGTTGCTCTGGTTTTCTGTTTTGTTCCAGCGGTAGGTGTCACTTCACTTCAGTTACAAGGCCTTGCACTTGGCCTTGACCCTTCCAACTGCCATAACCCTTACTCCAGCAGTCTGCCAGTTTCTAAATATATATATTCTAAATGTAAAATACATGCATATATATACATATATAATATTCTAAATATAGTGTGTAAGTTTTCCCTAATTATATTAATATATTAACATTAGTAATAGATATTTGGGGGGTGGTTGTATACATAAAATAAAACATTTGTCCGGAAAGCCAGGATGGCTCAGCAGGTTAGGCATTCCCTTTGCAGCCCCAAGGTCTGAGGATCAAATTCCAACCCCAGCCCGTGTGAACCCATATGCTGAACTGGGGCGAAGTTCCCATGTGGGAGGCCCCTGGTTCAGCCCCCAGCTGGTGGGGGTGTGCTTCCCATGCGGGAGGCCTCTGCCCAGTTCCCACCCTGGGGCGGCCTTCCGTCCACCATGTGGAATGAAATTATGTTGAAAAACTGATGATGTACAGCTGTGGAGACTGCCCTGGGCCCTCCCCCTTCTCTCTGTCTCTCTCTCTCTCTCTCAAAAATAATAAAACCTTTAAAAATATAAATTAAAGAAAACATTTGTCCTTATTAGATTAGAGGTGGTTTTGTTCCCTTCGTAAACCTGTTTTTCAGATTGGGGTGGGAGCTAGAGTGTAAGCTATGAAGGAATGGGCACTGTGGATTTGAAATAAAGCTCTTAATCCCAGCATCTGGTATGGTGACTTGGAAATAACAGGTACTTACTTGATATTTTAAATAATAAAAATCTACAAAACATGAGTTTGGAAAATACAAAATGCAAACTTTTTCAAAGATATATAGAAACAAAAAATCTCAAAAAAATATATTTTTAAACATGGCAATATGCTGGACCATCATGAAAGTCTCAACAAATTGAATGGGCTGAACCCATACAGAATAGCTTCTCTGGGCACAGAAGAAATGAACTTGCTATTAGTAATAATAAGACAACTAGAAAATCCCAACATGACTGGAAAGTAAGCAATAAGCTTCTACATAACCCTGTGTCAAAGACAAAATTCACAGTGGAAATTAACTGAATGATAATGAAAATAATTTCTACATTTAGAAGAAAATTTATAGCTTTGAATACATTTCTTAGAGAAAAAAAATACAGAAAACCAATGATCTCTACATACCCTTCTCAAAAGATTTACCCAAGACGAGATTGCACGGAAGATCTTTTTCCATCCCTTCTCTTTCAATCTGTGTGCTCTCGCAGCTAAAGCAAGTCTCTTATAGGCAGATATAGTTGGGTCTTGGGTTTTTTAATCCAGTCAGCCACTCTTATGTATTTTGAATCAAAAATTTAGTTCATTTACATTTAAAGTAATTATTGATAGGTATGGCTAAAATCAAAACATTAACATCATCAAATGCTGGAAAAGACATGGAGCAACAGGAACTCTCATTCATTGCTGGTAGAAATGCAGAATGGTACACCCACTTCGCAAGACAGTGTAGTAGTTTCTTACAAAGTTGAACCAAGTCTTATTATACAATTCAGCAAATCAAATTCCTGGATGTTTACCCAAAAGAGTTGAAAACTTAAGTCCACATAGAAGCCTGCACACAAATGTATATAGCAGCTTTATCCATAATTGCCCCGAATTGGAAACAACCAAGATGTCCTTTAGTAGGTGAATGGATAAACTATGGTACATCCATACAATATAAGACTATGCAGCAATAAAAAGAAATGAGCTATTGAGTCACAAAAACAGCATGGAGGAGCCTTAAATGCATATTGCTAAATGAAAAGATCCACTCTAAAAAGGCCATGTATTCTATTATACCAATTATATGGGATTCTGGAAAAAGAAAAACTATAGGAAAGTAAAATGATCAGTAGTTGCCAGGAATTTGGGAGAGGGGAAGAAATATAAGTGGAACACAGGGATTTTTTAGGGCTGTTAAATGATTCTCTGTGATACTGTAATGATGGACACGTGACACTATGCATTTGTCAAACGCATAGAATAGTACAACACAAAGAGCTCGCCTTAAAATTATGGACTTTAGTTCATAAAGTATCGATGTTGGTTCCTGCATTTTAACAAATTTACCACACGAATGCAAGATATTGTTGATGGGAGAAACTGCAAAGAGAGGTATATATGGGACCTCTCTGTGCTGTAATGCTCAATTTTCCTGTAAACATCAAGCTTTTCTTAAAAAGAAAATCTATTAGAAAACAACACCACCCAGAGCCATGGGTTGAAACCACAGCAGAGAGGCAAGACTAGGTTGTGGGTGGTGTTGAAATATACGAGGGGGGTTGCAAGGGTGCCGATAAATCCCCTGGGACTGACTTCAAAAGTCCACCTGGCTGACTGTGAAAAAATGAATTTGAGATGGGCAGGAAAGGATGAGGAGAGACCATAGCAGCATTTCAAGTGAGACACGTTGGTTCTTAAGCTGGTGTGATAGCTGTAGGTGTAGAAGAAAATAGAAACAGTGGAAAGGTGTTTAAGAATTAACAGGATTGGTGATTGGCTGGTTGTACAGCAGGAGAAAGAGGGAAGTGTCTAAGGTTATTCTCGGCTTTTTGGCTGAGCAACCGGAAGGGAAGTAATGCCACTGATAAGCTGGTTTGGGAGAAAGATCATTAGCTCCCTTTTGGCTCTGCTAAGCTCGATGTGCCTATAATATTTTCAGGAAGAGCTATTGAGTGGATAGTTAGATATGTAGGTCAGAAGCTCAGCTAAGGAGCCCGGGCTCAGAAGCGAAGGCCCTGGGGAATTTAACACACAAGTGCAACTCGGGTCCTAAACTAATATTAATGGCAGCTCAGCTTTCTAAGCATTTAGTGGGCACCAAACATTGTGAAGGATATTCTATACCAATTGCCTCATTCAGTCTTCAACCCAAGCCTATGAGGTAGACGCGATTAGTATCATCGCTTTAAAGGTAACAAAACTGAGGTTCAGGAAGTTTCATCTCTCCTAACTCACACACCTAACAGAGGCACAACTCAAAGTCTAGCCCATGTTCTCGAGTCTTTATACTTTTAAACCCTGTGTTTTCAAGCATCAATATTTCAAATATTCAAGCATGTTTTCAAATTTATCTTAACCAGCTCGGATGGGTATACACACCTATCTCACCTTCCCACCCATCCAGAGGTCTCAGTCTTTATCAAGATTGTCTTCAGGAAAAGATGTCTAATACTGCTTTATTATGCCAATCTTTGCATATTTCCTTAATTTCTATATTGCAGTAAAACTGGAAAATGTGATCAGATCGTTTTCAAGTCTCATTAGTCAAATTAATATTTGTATTTCAAGCGACCTGAATGTTTGGCAACTGCAGTGGAAGAGGCTTAGAGGAATTAGAAACAAAGATTGCCGTTGGAGGAGAAATTAACTAGATTGTTTCATTAAGAAAAAGAAAAACAACTTTCAATTTACAAAATCATGTTTTATTTTGTTCTTTAAGATTCCTATGATGAAATCAGCCCAAGGATGGGAAGCCCAAATCCAATACTCTGTGGTCTGCATCTATTGGTAAGTCACTTCTCCACTCTAGACCTCAGTTTCCCCATCTGTCAAAGGAGAATAAGAGCATTTTCCCTGGTTATCTCACAGGTGTGGGATGAGATGCAGGAGAGATAATAGATGGGGAAGCGTCATGAAGCATAAAAAGTGCTAGACAAATGCAAGAGTTCATTTGAATAATGGTTATGTGAGTATTGCAGCCAGACACACACACACACCTGGGGGTGGGGAGGTGCAAGAGAAGGTGGACCTTAGCGATTATCAGAATGAAAACCCTCACTTGACAGGTGGGGGAAATGGGGCAAGATAGGGTTGGTGGCTCATGCCATGTCAATAACAGAGACAGGACTAATGCCTACATTTCTCCTGGTCTGTTGGTTTCTCTTTTTCTCCCTTTAGCTAAGATGCCTCTTGACCATTTTGGGGATCATTATTATCTCCTGCCAGAAAAAGATCTAGAACAATGAAAGGAGAATAATCTGACTGCCAGTTTGGGTCTTAGTAAGATAAATGGCTTAGCCCAGGAAGGAAAACATACTAACCTGAAGCTTAGAGGTTCCACATTTCAGAAAGTAAGGGTGAAACATCAAAGCATCAGAAACAGTAACAGCTCACATTCGCAAACTGCTCAATATGCACCAGAACTGTGCTGAGCATTTTTCCTGCAGACGTGTCTCATTTTATCCTCACAGCTATCCCGTGAGTCGGTTGCCATTATTGACTCCATTTTATAGATGGAAAAACTGGGGCTATGGGTGTTAAAAGAGTTGCGCTGGGCCACAGGCTACATGAGGTGAACAGAGATTCACTCCAGGCTGTGTGACTCTTTGTTTCCAGATTTCAACCACTGGACACATTATATTTCACTAAATCCTCAAGTCCTTGGAGCTGCAATATTAGGCTCCTCCAATCTGGTCAGCCCACTTTTCTCTCTCGCTTTAAATCTGTAGAAAACTTTGGGTCTGGCCTTTCTAACTGCTCAGCCTCTGTGAATGCTCGTCCTCGCATTTTGCTCCCACTGTTTGGCCTGCCCAGGATCTCTCTTCTCTTCTCTGTTCCGATCTTACTCTTCTATTAAGGCTCCCCTGAAATTCTACCACCAACAGGTCTTCCCAGCCTCTCCATCCACAATGGCTTCTCCTTCCCCCTTAAGTCCCCCTGACACTTACTCTCTGTACCTTCCATGTGGATTCTCCAGGACTCAGCCCTCTGTAATGCTTTTTTTTTTTTTTTTTTTCATTTGCTGTGTAGATCTCTAGGAATGTTCATCTGCTATCCTCAAACACAGTAAAAGCTCCCCAAGGTCATTGTCAGTGGCTATTTCTCTTGGGTTCTCCACAATGTCTAGTTCATGGCTAATGGGTCATCAATAGTCACATTTTTAAATGAATAAAATAAGAAAAGTAACAGTAAGCTACCGAGAGGTGGCTTTTTCAGCTAAATAGAAGGACAAGTTTCTCCACAGATGACTTTTTTTTTTTTAACACTAGAGAGAACATCCTCGAGATGTCAGTATTTGGCTGTCATTGGAGGTGTTTGCACAAAGGATTGCTCAGGGACATTTTCAATGGGATTCCTGCTTTGGGAGTTAGTAGAATAAGCCTCCAAGAGCCCTTCCAGCAAGTTAGAAGAGTCTACGGTCCCATGGCTAAATGAGTGAGTGGAATAGTGAGTGAATATGCAGAGTCTTGGGCTCTCGCCCACAGCAATGAATCATGGCCTTCCATATAACTCAGCGTTTTGTATCAAAGCACTGACATGAAGGAAGTGGAAAGCGGATCTTATTTCGTCTATGTTCCAGATGAGGAAACAGACTTATTGAAGTAAAAATAATTTGCCTGAAGTCAGTAGGTAGTCGCATACTGAAGCCAGCCTTCAGCATGCTCGGCCGGTGTAGTCTGGTCTTCAGAAGCCCCAGACAGCTCACTACGACCCACAACTGTCTCCTTTGTGCAGCACAGAGGGGCCACTGAAAGAAATCCCAGAGAGCCCTCTGCTTCTCCCTGCTCTGAGCCCTCAGCCACAAGCCACTCGGGTTTTTCCTCTTGAGTAGGTTTGTGTGGTCCCCTTCTCGTAAGTAAACATGGCACCACCGTCCTGTTCTTCAATCCCAAGGACAACTGTGGCATTAGGCAGGCTGGATTCACTTCTTAAGACCATGGCCACTTAACCTCTATCAACCTGAGGCTGAGAGCCATAGTGAGAGCCCACCTCGTGAGGCTGTGGTGAGGACGAAATGGAGTTATACGGAAATCGGTGAGTAAGTGAAGCTTAGGACAGTGCCTGGCACATAGTGCTCACTCGATATATCTTAAAGTGTGTCTGTTAGTGGAGTCGGCAGAGAGAATGCTTTTTTTCTGTGTAACCTTGGGTATGTTGCTTAACCACTCTGTGAACTCAGTTTCCACATCTGTAAAATGGAGGTAATGATAATAGTGAGCCCCTGCCTCCCAAGAATTTTCGCAAAAAAAACAAAAGTAATAATAACCATGTTAAGGTATATTTGGCGAGCACTTAGAAATTGCCTGGCAAATTGCAGGTGCTCTAATAGCATGACTATTATTTCTTTTCCTGATGAGTGACACACACACACAGCCTCTTGCATATGCTGAATGAACAGTGGGTGTGTGCTCTGCCCTTTGGATCAGATCATCTCACAGACCACAACATCCATAAATATAGGTATAGATATCAATATCGATATCAGTATAGATATAGATATTTTTTAACGATGCCTGCTTTTATTCTTTCCATTATCACACATACTTTTTTTTGCTAGAAATTTTCACACTCTGTGACTTTTCCCTAACCGACATGATGGTGTTGATCATATCTGTACATGTCAAGACAAGGCACTGAGAACACGTCATAAATACTAACAATTCAATGGTAGCATCTAATCAACAGCAGGTGGGGTGCGGGCCTTGGTCCTGAAATAGAGGTTTGGGCGTGTCTGGGACAGCCAGAGGTTGGTAAACAGAGGGCTGCATGATTAGCTCTCACGCTTCCTATTGGGATGTCTCAGGGGGTTGTTTGCGAAGAGATCCCATCCATACCATCTGTATCCCTCATGTCTATCTAACACCCTGCCTCACAAAAGTGTTCACTAAAAGTTGATCAATTTACACACATGAGCTTTCCATTTTATAGATGTGATCAGAAACTGTAACATAGAAGGGTAAGTAACACATTCCAGGTGACACATCTAGAGTTGTTTGGCCCCTTTCCATTCTTCAAAGCCCAGTTCAAATGCTAAGTCTTCCATGAAGCCTTTATTGATGTACCCCAAACTGAAATACAAATTTATTATCCGCTGAACTCTTTTAGCTCCTTTAATTGAATAAATCAAAGAACTAAAATAAGTCCATATGACAATCATATCATTATTATAGGAATTTAGAAATCCTTGAGGGCAGAGCTCATGTCTGGCACTTAGGAAACACTACAGCAAACCTTTTACATGAATAAATAGATGACAAGTGGCATAATGAGAACCAGAATCTGGAGGCCTCTGAGAGCTCATCCTGCCTCCCGCTAAAATGAATCTCCCTGCTCTCCTGTCTGCTTAGGGTCCTAAGCTGGGGGGGACTGCATTGTGAAGGTATACATCTGAGAAAGCCATCTATGCTAATGTGCTCTTTAGCTAATGAGGGTTACTCCAGACAGGTGGTAATGGTTCTGTGACTACTGAAGGTGGAGGAAGTTTGGGAGACAGTGTGGGAAGAAGGGGTCCTGACCCAATTATCCACTGGGGCCTTTCCCATGGCTCAGATTTAAAGGAGGCAGAATTCAGATGTCTTTTCGGCACCTTTGTAGCATGGAGAAGCATAGCTATAATGGGATTAATTAACAGATTCCTGCAAGAGAAAATGCCCATCATAATGCCCTTGGTGAGCTCTTAGCTAGGGAGATTCTGAATGCAAACGCATTAAAAGTAAGGAAGTGGGCCCCCTCTTTAGTGTTTTTACATAATCTTCGAACAGCCACTCTTCCTATGCACCCTTACCTTCAAAAACTTTACCCTGCCCTTATGCCCCTTCCTCTTGAAAACGTCTCAAAGACAGCTGAAGCCCAAGTCCTTCAGGATTCCCCCTAATTTCAAGCCCTAAACCCTCCATGGTCCATGCTGATGTCAGTTGACCTTCACCTGCAGGCTTGAGGGTCCTTGGCTAGGTGCAGGCCATCGTAGGTCCACTTCCTAAGGAGGAGGGATGTGGTTTTAAGGCTCTCTAGATCAGGGCTGTCCAAACTTTTGGCTTCCCTGGGCCATATGGGAAGAAGAACTGTTTTGGGTCATTCATAAAATACACTAACCATAGCTGATGAGCTAAATAATAATAATATCTCAGAATGTTTTTTTTTTTGTTTTTTTTTTTATCTTTTCACATTTATAGAGAGAAACCATCTTTTTGTCTTCAGTGCATAGTTATCTCCATTCCACCTTTTGACAGATAGAGAGAGAGACAGAGACAGAGACAGCCAGAGAACCAAACTGTGGGAACTCCCCAGTTCAGCACGTGGGTCCTGCCTGGGCCGGAGCCGGGATTCGATCCTCGGTCCTCATGGCCTCAAAGCGAGCGCTCAACCCGCTGAGCCGTCCCGGCTTTCCCC
>PVKE010043737.1:0-13262 GCA_004027555.1 Craseonycteris thonglongyai | reverse complement strand
CATTGACCACTAGAATTATCTTTCTAGAATGGAGACACTATTAAAATGTTTAAAATTGGGGGCTCTGGGATAAGACTGCCAGAGTTTGTATACTAACTCAACTGCTTACTTTGAATAAGTTACCTAACCTACCTCTGTCCCTCAACCACTACATTTGTACGATGAGGATAGTAGTATCTTTCTCAGAGCATTAAGTGAGAATTAAAAAACAACCAGTTTCAAGCACGTAAAACAGTGTCTTATCCATTGTAATTGTCCACAATATAAGAGCAGCTATTATTTTTTAATCTGACTGTTACTTTCCTTCCTCCCTATCAGAGGTCACAAATTCTAATGCTTCCTTACATTCATTTATGTGATGAAAATGAGTGAAGTAGGCAGGCAAATACATTATCCATCTAAACTTTTGCTCACTCCAGCAGCACATATATTAAAAGGGAAAATTAATTCTTGTCACACAGGAATGAAATTGCTAGATCTTATGTTTCAAGTTAATCTGGAATTCTATATTGTTGTATATAAATAATTCCAAATATGGATACCCATTCCTTTTTTTAATCTATGGGGGGAAATAAACCCTGAAATTACAAAAGTGCTTTCTGGATAATGGGCCTGCAGCTTGCAACCTCTGACTAAATGAAACCTAAATTCTTAAAGTTGAATTTGATATCTTATTTTTTAAAGAAAATATTGTTTTCTTCTCTCATAGTGGTATCAATCAGTCTCCCTGGTTGTGGGCCATTGACACCATCTCTGTCTGAATTTAGCAGATGAAGAGTTTCTAGAACAGGTACTGAGTGGTAGAATTACTAAAAAACCTGGGGAATCAGATTTAAAGATTTATTTTTATTGTTTTTTTGACAGAGACAGACAGACAGACAGAGGCAGACAGAGAGAAGGGGGAGGGCCCAGAGCAGTCTCCACAGTTGACAGCATTAGTTTTTCATATAGTTTCACGCCACAGGTGGGTGCAGGGCTGCTCAGGGCAGGAACTGGGCTGGGAGCTTCCCACATAGGCCCCAGCAAGAACTGAACTGGGGGCACACCCCCATTCAACATATGGGTCCGCATGGGCCCAGGGCCGGGATTCGATTCTTGGGCTCCTGGGCTGCAAAATGAGCACTTAACCCACTGAGCCATCCCAGCTTCCCCTGGGGAATCAGCTTTAGAAAACATGCTAAAACCAAGCACCATGGCCATAATTGCACCATAGGAGGTATCTGACATGGGCACTACTGATGCCACAGTTGGTACTGATGCTATATCCATCAGTGGAAACTGCCATTGGGATCATCACAGCTGCTACATCTAGAAACCATAGTTGATGCTATTGCTTGTAAAATGTACACTTTTCTCTTTTTGTTTCTATGTATCATTTACTCCAGAATCAAATGCCTGGTCAAGAGAAAATGTGATTAACTGGGGTCAGATTTTATACCCATTCATCATGCTTTAGCGTCTGAGGATGGGCAAAAGTGAGTATCTGCATCCATACCCATCCTTTATTTAGTTCCTCTTACTATGTTTGAGGAAGAGGTTCTCTTCTTTTTATGAGCAGTCATCTACTTGTGCATTAGATCCCACTCACTCCTGCCTTCTTGGAAACCTTACTATTTCTCTCTTTTACATCTTCAACCTCTCTCTCTGTCTCTGTCTCTCTAGAAGCTTCTCTGTCAATAAATAAATATGCCATAGTCTGTTCCATCTTAAAAAATAAAATAAAATCACCTCTCTTTCCTGCTAACAAACAAGTGTATACATTCTCCTCAGCTAGATTTCTCAAAAGAGTTGTACACATTCACTGGGTATTGTCTCAGCTGTCACTCACTAAACCTATCTGTTTTGCTTCAGCTCCCAACACCACTAAAACTGCCTTTGTACAAGTCCTCAGTGACATCCTTTTCACCCAGTGGACACATGTTGGTGCTCAGTGTCTGTATCTAGGTGGAATTTGATGAGGTTCATCACTTCTTCCTTCTTACATCATTAACTAGTGTCCTTACTAGCTTCAGTTGCATTTTTGTAACCCTTTCTCCTCACAGTAGTCACTTTTCAAATTAGACATCAGATCATTTCACCCCTGCATCAGAATCCTTTAATCCTTCCCATTGCTCTTGGAATGAAGTTCAGACTTTGCAAAAGCATGTCTACAAAGGCCCTGCCTGATCAGGAACACAAAGGAAAGATGGAGAGAATTTTGGAAATCTATAAACAAATAATGTTTTTTCTTTTAATTTTCCCTACCCCTTGAATATCATCTTGTATCACTCTTCCCTTTACTCAGTTTATGCCAGCCACATTGCTTCTCTTGTAGTACCTTTATGTTCTATGCTCCTTTTCTCATCAAGGCCTTTGTATTTACTGTTCTCTTTGCCTCCTGTGCTTTCAGTCCACTTCTTTATCCCTTTCATTTTCTTAACTCCTACTTATCTTTTTTTTTAACCCAAAGGTTATGTTTTCAGTGAAACTCTATCTAACCCTTAGATTTGGTCAGGTCTCCCCATGATCCACTACCATTGCACTTTTTCCTTCTCATTTTTAGTACATATAAAATTTTAATTAATTAATGTTAATTTTTAGTGTCTGCCATCCCCCATTAAACTCACCTTCCCTCAGAGCAAGAACCATTTTTGTTTTATTCATCAAAGTACCTAAAATGGTTTCTCCATGTGGTTGACACTCAAAATGTTGGTTGAATCAATTGATAGGTATCCCAAAGCATTTTTGGGTTTTGGTACAGAATAGGTACTCAATAAATACCTGTTGAATGAATGAAGGCTACAGGAATGTTGTTCTAAGTTGTCATGCTATGCATATAAACTGCTATCCAATTTACTGCTATGATTTTGAAGGACCCATTAAGGCTATCAGTCTAAACCAGAGGAGCTTTCTTTTCAGATAATCTAATTTGTGCTTAGACCAACGGGATTCAAATTAAACAGAATGTCCTTTTCTGTTTATTGGGAGGATATGAACACATATGAAACAAAAAACACACTTCAACACTGTATATAATAAGCAATGTACTTCCATGACCCACTGGACAAGATGATCAAAGACCTCATTTCTAATTTTTTTTATTGTTAAATTTATTGAGGTGACATTGGTTGATAACAAGTACATAGTTTCCAGGTGTACAATTCTATATAACATTGTCTACACATTGTATTATGTGCTCACCACCCAGAGTCTGCTCTCTTTCCATCACCATATATTTGATACCCCCTCCATCCTGTTCCCCACCCCCTGCTTTCCCACTCATCTTCCCCTTTACCCTCTGGTAACCACTAAATTATTGACTGAGTCCATGAGTTTTTGTTACTTTTTTACTTTCAGTTTTGTATCCCACCTATAAGTGAGGTCATATGTTTCTCGATTCTTTCAGTCTGACTTATTTTGGCTAATAAAATGGTTTCAAGGTCCATTTCTGTTGTCACAAATAGCTGTACTTAATCTTTTCTTATCGCTGAGTAATATTTCATTGTATAAATGTACCATAACTTCTTTATCCAGTCATCTATCAAAGGACTTGGTCACTGTGTACAGTGCTGCGATGAACATTGGGGTACATACATTTTTGCGAAGTAAGGTTTTCAGGTTTTTTGGGTAGATACCCAGAAGAGTGATTGTTGGGTCATATGGTAATTCCATCCCTAATTTTTCGAGGAATCTCCATACAGCCTTCCATTGTGGTTGTACCAAGTTTACATTCCCACCAGCAGTGTATGAGGGTTCCTTTTTCTCCACAGCCTCTTCAGCACTTGTTATTCCTTGTCTTTTATATTATAGCTATTCTAACAGGTGTGAGGTGGTATCTCATTGTAGTCCTTATGCACTGTGGGCCCCCAGCTCCAGCCAACCAACCCATGCACCAGCAGCTGGGATTGTCACTGCAGTCACTCATGCTGATCTCCAGCTGCTGCTGGTGCCTCGCTCTGGCCTCCTGCACCACACTATGGCTGCCCTCACCACACCACAGCTGCCCTCCCCACTCCCACTGGAGCCTCTTGCTACAGTCAGCCACACCGGCTTCTGCCATCCACCCTGCACTCTGGCCACCTGCACCTCCATCTTTGTCTGTTCTAGGCCGCCAACCCACCCAGAGTCATTCTGCACCTTGCCCCACACTCCTAGGCTCCCACCTCAGTCAGTCTCTCTGCTGGTCTCCGGGTCAGCCTCTGGGTCAATCACTGGGTAGGTCTGCAGGTCATGCTCTGTGCTCTGTGATGTGTCTCCAAACTGCTGCTTTTTATTTTCTCTCACTCACATTGTTTTCTCTGGCTTTCAGTATTTTCTTGCAATGAGTTTCTCAGCCAAGGCTGTGTGTAGCTTAGGGATTCTCTGGTTGGATTTTATTTATTTATTAAGCTTATTGGGATGATATTGGTTGGTAACAATTACATACTTTCTAGGTGTACAATTCTACATTACATTGTCTATATATTGCATTATGTGCTTACCACCCAGAATCAGGTCTCACTCAATCATATATCTGGTGCCCCCTCCCAACTAACACCCCCCACACACTCTTTTACCCACCTTCCCCTTTACCCTCAGGTAACCACTAAACTATTGGCTGTCCATCAATTTTTGTTTCCTTGTTACTGTTAGTTTTATAATCCACTCTGGTTGATTTCGGTTGTTTAATTTGTTGTTCTTTCCAGGACAGGTTTCAAGAGCTCCTCTCATACTGCCATCTTGATGACATCTCATTATCATTTCTAATTAGACATCATTGATTTGCATCTCTGCCTATCTTCTCATACATGTTTTTTCACTCCTCTTCCTGATGGCTGATTTTTAACAACCTTGTACAACAGATTTATGTTTTGCCTTTGTTTTGCTTATTGTGGGCTATTGCTGCTGCTTCTTTAAATATCTGTGTTTTAACCACTTTCCCTTCTTCCTCTTTATAGCCTGAAAATTATTCTTCATGACAGAAGGACAACAACAACACAAGGAAAGGAAAATGGAAGGTGAGGAACAAGTGTTTCCTATGTTATTTATCAAATTTATACCACTGACCTTGTGTAATTTTCTACCTATTCTTTGCTTGTTTTCCTTTGAGTATAAGCAAATGATGGCCTTTCTGTTACTCTTATTATTATTTCTACAAGTCTTGAGTCCATACTGGGCCTTATTCATTTTTATTCCTTGAACTATAGAGGGAGATCAGCTCCAGTTTCCTTTCACAGTAAATGGGAGCAGAAACTATCTAGAACAGATATAAAGAAAACAGAGATAAAATAATTTGTAGAAAAGAAAATACAGTAGACTGTCAGTTAACCAGTACCCATGGGGATTTGTATATGCCAGATAAATGTAAGTAGACTCTTCATTAACTGGAACTCCAGCAACCAGCAGTCTAAAGCAACCAGCAAAAAATCAACTGGCAAAATCATTTTGCCGGTTACTTGGGAGTGCCAGTTGCTTGAGTTACAGTTAATGGAGATTCTACTGTAATACTTATAAAGTAGTTGCAAAGGTTTAAATACATCAATAAATGTTAGGTTTTTGGAATTAAAGGTTAGTACACAGTAAATACTTAATAAGTGTTGTTAAGTACTATTTCGATGGGAACTCGGATAGTGGTTGCATCAGCAAGGCTTCCAGCAAAAAATAGATGCCACACTCATATTGAGTAATTTGAGGATAGTTTAATACTAGAATTAATTACAAGGGTATGATAAAAGAATAGGGAAACCACAAAGGCTAATATAATACCCTAGGAATAATAAGAGTAGGTGCTATTAGTACCCCCCTGCATAAAGGTGTGCAAGTGGAGAGTGATTCCTGTTAACTCATAATGAGTAGCTATAGCTATGGAGAAGGTGAGTTCATAGGAGCTGTGATCTTTGGTTAAAGGAAGTAGCCAGTCCACAGACACCTTTCAAGGTAGAAGCTGGGAGAATAAATGCCTTGAACACACTCTCTTCTCTCATTTCAAATTCTTGCTGGTAGCTCGAATTGGCCAAACCTCAATCAAAAGCAAGAGAAGAGTAGAACCTGTTGATGGAGTACATATCAGCTAGCCTCCAGGGACACAAAGCAGGGTGGAGAAGGTTGAGGTGTGGATCTGGAGGACAAAACAGAAAATAACATCACAATCATGATATAAGTACAGAAGGTGTAGTTTTCTAGGTAGAGAAGATAAGTTTAAAGGAGTTTATGGTGTGGCCAACAAGTCAGGTGTGGAAACATCTGGAGATTTCTGTGGGGATGCGTGTAGGTTAGTGCGCAAATAAAAGTCATCCACTTTGCTTCGGGGTTTAATTAATGACTCTGACCCAGATGCTGCCCTGATGAAAGCTTGCTTATATTCCTATAAAGGTTATATTTATATTCTTTAGACTTTTTTCAGTCATAAAACCTCGGGCCTCTTGAAATTCTTGGTACCTTTGTAAAGGAGCAGCTATGTTGCTGATGTTTAAGAGATGACTACACAGGAGGTACCGGTATGTGAAAGTGAGAAGGTTGTTTCACTGGTTTGAACTAAAAAATGAGCTCGGGCTTAAATAGTCAACCTTGTACACCTGTCTTCCTTTACCACTGCCTTTCCTGCTACTCCATTCCTTTATCACCAAGGAACAATATTACTACATACAATTAAGAGGTAAATTGTGCTGGAAGGCTTCACACAACTTTGAGTTGTTAGAAATCAGGGACAGTTTTATGACAAAAATGACATTAGAGGTAGACTTTCAAAAATAGATAAAAACATAAAAAAATAAAGCTAGTATTTTTCTATTTTTGTTTGTATCTCCTCTCATTTCTTATATCATTTAAAAGATAAATTCACAAACAATAATTATACATCTATGAGTATGTTAATGGGAACACAATGGGTAAACATGTTTTTTAATATGTATAAAGTTATCCTTTGTTGTTGCTGTTTTCTTAATAATAAAACTTATGTATTTTAAGAGGACACAAAATTAGCATTTACAGTCTTAAAATTAACTGCTTTTGAATGGGAGCTTGGTTTCTAGTACTTTGGACTTCACAAGACATATCTAGAAAATTTTCTATTGTGAAAAATGACTGCTAAAAGCAAATGGGAGAGGGACTGTGTGTGTGTTGTGTTTTATGTGTGTCTGTGTGTGCATGTGTTTAGATCACCATCTGTCCTTCAGGCATTGATAGAAATTTCATATTTTGCTTAGATATCATTAGGCACAGAAACTTTTTAAAAAATTTATTAGGGTGGCCTTGGTTAGTGAAAATTGCATAGGTTCCAGGTGTACAGTTCTACAATATGTCATCTGTGTGTTTGCGTTATGTGTTCACCATCCAGAGTCAGTTGTCCATCCATGACCATATATTTGAGTTTTCCTCTCTCCTCTCTCACCTTCTCTCTCCTTACCCTCAGGTAACCACTCAAATATTGACCGTGTTCATGAGAATTTTTCTTTTTTGATTTCAGTTTTATGTTTCACATATCAGTAATGTATTATGGTTTTTGATTTTTTTTTTTCTGTCTGGCTTATTTCACTTTGCATAATGATCTTAAGGTCCATCCATGTTGTTGTAAATGGCCGTATTTTATCTTTTCTTATGGCTGAGTAATATTCCATTGTACAAATGTACCACAACTTCTTTATCCAGTCATCTATTAAAGGACACATTGGCTGTTTCCATTTTTTGCCCCCTGTGCATAGTTCTCTGATGAACATTGGGATTCATATATCTTTGCAGACTAATGTTTTCAAATAGTTGGGGTAGATGTCCAGAAGGGGGATTACCTGGTTGAAGTACATCTCTACCTTTAATTTTTTGGTGAACCTGCCTACTGTCCTCCACATCAGTTATATCAGTTTGCATTCCCACCAGCAGTGTATGAGGGTTCCATTTTCTCCAAAGCCTTTCCAACACTTGTTATTCCTTGTCTTGATGATAGCCATTCTAACAGATGTGAGGTGGTATCTCATTGTGCTTTTAATTTGCATTTCCCTAATAGCTAGTGAATTTGAGCATTTTTTCATGTATCTGTTGGTCATTTGCATAATATGTATTAATGGGAGAACTGTTTGTTCAGGACTTCTGACCATTTTTTTATTTGATTGTAGGTTTTGTATTGTACAGTTGTATGAGTTATATTTTAGATATCAACCCCTTATCAGAGACATTGTTTGCAAATATTGTTTCCATTCAGTTGGTTGTCTCTATGCTTTGTTAATGGTTTATTTTGCTGTGCAGAAGCTTTTTAGTTTGATATGGTCCGATTTATTTATTTACTTACTTACTTTTATTTTTCTATTTTTTATTGTTAAATTTATTAGAGTTACATTGGCTAATAAAAATTACATAGGTTCCAGGTATACAACTCTTTCCATCACCACATATTTAGCTCTCCCTCCCTCCTCTCCTACCCACTTCCCTCCTTATCTTCAGGTAACCACTAAACTATTGACTATGTCCATGAGATTTTTATGCTTTCAGTTTTATATTCCACATATGCATGAAGTCATGTGGTTCTTAGTTTTTTCTGTCTGGCTTTTTTTGCTTAGCATGATGATGTCAAGTTCCATCCATGCTGTTACAAATGGCAGAATTTCATTTTTCTTATCACTGAGTAATAGTCCATTGTACATATGTACCACAGCCTTTTTTTTTTTATCCAGTCATCTATCAAAGGTTACTTTGGTTGTTTCTATGTCTTGGCCACTGTGAACAGTGCTGCAATGAACATTGCAGTATATATGTTTCTATGGTCTAAGGTTTTCAAGTCTTTTTGGTAGATACACAGAAGGGGAATTGCTGGGTCATAGGGTAGCTCCATTCTCGTTTTCTGAGGAATATCTGTACTGTCTTCCAAAGTGATTGTACCAATTTGCATTCCCACCAGCAATGCATAAGGGTTCCTTTTTCTCCACAGCTTCTTCAGCACTTGTTCCTTGTTTTGTCGATCATAGCCATTCTAGCAGGTATGAGGTGGTATGTCATTGTGGTTTTGATTTACGTTTCCCTAGTAGCTAGTGAAGTTGACCATTTTTTCATGTCTGTTGGCCATTTGCATAATATGTCTTAATGGAAGAAGTGTTTGTTCAGGTCTTCTGCCCACTTTTCAATTCTATTGTTGGTTTTGTGTTGTAGAGTTGTTTGAGTCTTCTATGTATTTTAGACATTAGCTCTTTCTCAGAGACATTGCAAATATTTTTTCCCATTCAGTTGGTTGCTTCTTTGCTTTGTTACTGATTTCTTTTGCTGTGCAGAAGCTTTTTGGTTTGATATGGTCCCACTCATTTATTTTTGCTTTTAATTTCCTTGACTTTGAGGTCAAGTTCATAAAGTCCTCTCTGAACCCTAGGTCTATAAATTTAGTACTTATGTTTTCTTTTATGCATTTTATATTTTGGAGTCTTATGTGGAGGTCTTTGATCCATTTAGACTTAATTTTGTAATATGGTGACATTTTGCAGTCCAAATTTATTATTTTGCACGTGATTTTCCAATTTTCCTACCACTGTTTACTGAAGAACCTTTCTTTTCTCCATTATATATTTTTTACTCCGTTGTTAAAAATTATCTCATCTTGGGAAAGCCGGGATGGCTCAGCGGGTTAAGCGCTTGCTTTGAAGCCCCGAGGACCGAGGATCGAATCCTGGCTCCAGCCCAGGCGGACCCACATGCTGAACTGGGGTGTGCTTCCCGAATGCGATGAGGCCCCCAGTTCAGCTCAAAAAAAAAATTATCTCGTCATATATATGTGTGGGTTAATTCCTGGGTTAGAGATTCTTTTCCATTGGTTCCCGTGTCTGTTTTTCTGCCAATACCAAGCTGTTTTGATAATTGACGCTTGGTAGTATTGACTAAAGTCAAGGAGTGTGATCCCTCCAGCCTTTTTCTTTGTAGGATTGTTTTGGCAATTCAGGGTCCTTTATGGTTCCATATGAATCTTATGAGGTTTTTTTTATCTATTTCTTGAAAGCATGTCCATGCGATTTTGATGGGAATTGCATTGAATCTGTATACTGCTTTGGGTAATATGGGCATTTTATCTTTGTTGATTCTTCCAATAAATGAATATGGACTATCCACATCTTTGTGTATTCTACAATTAATTTTGATAGTGTCTTATATTTTTCCATGTATAAGCCTTTGACATTCTTTGTTGAATTTATTTCTAAGTATTATATTCTTTTTGTTGCAATCAATAAAGTAGTATTGTTTTTTTCATTTCTTTTATGAAGTTTTGTTGTTCTTATATAAAAATGCAGTGGATTTGTGCACATTGATTTTGTATTCTTTAACTTCACTGTATTTTTTTATTGTTTCTAATAGTTTTCTGGTGGGGTCTTTAGGATTTTGTATGTAAAGTATCATGTCATCTGCAAAAAAAAAAAAAAAATGGCAGTTTAACTTCTACACTCCCGATTTAGATACCTTTTCTTTCTCTTCCCTAATTGCTCTGGGTAGAACTTCCAGCACCATATTGAACAGCAGTGGTGACAGGGGACATCCCTGTCTTTTCCTAACTTTAGAAGAAAATGTTTTAGTTTATCCCATTCAGTTTGATATTCGCTGAGGGTTTGTCAAATATACCCTTTATTATGTTCAGGTACTTTTCTTCTACACCCATTTTATTCAGTGTTTTGATCATAAATGGATGTTGTATCTTGTTGAATGCCTTTTCTGCCTCAATTGATATAATTATATGGTTGTTATCTTTATTTTGTTTATGTGTGTATTATATTGATCCATTTATATGTCTTGAACCATCCTGTGACCCTGGAATGAATCCAATATGATTGTGATGTATAATATTTTTAATGCATTGTGTTATTGTATTTGTCAGTATATTGTTTAGGATTTGGCATCTGTGTTCATTAGAAATATTGGTCTATATTTTTATTTTTCTGTGTTATTCTTATCAGATTTTGGTATTCAGGTAATGTTGGCCTCATAGAATGAGTTGGGAAGTATTGCCTCTTCAAGGTTTTGGAAGAGTTTGAGGAGAATAGGTATTAATTTCTCTTTGTATGCCTGGTAAATATTGCTAGTGAGGCCATTTGTTTCTGGATCTTTGATTTTGGGGATGTTTTGGGTGTTGTTTTTTTTTTTCAATTTCCTTATTATTGATAGGTATGCTTAGATTATCCAGTTTTTCTGGATTTTGTCAATATAGACTATGTGTTTACAGAAACTTACTCATTTCTTCTAGGTTGCTAAATTTGGTGGCATATAGCCCTTCATAGTATTCTCATATGATCCTCTGTGTTTCTGTGTTATCAGTTTTATTACTAATTTCCCCTCTTTCATTTCTAATTTTGGTTATTTGTCTCTTTCTTTCTTTTTCTCTTGGTGAGACTAGACAAGGGTTTGTCAATTTTATTGATTTAAGAAAAAACAAAAACTCAGCTCTTTGTTGTATTAACTTTTCTAATATTTTTCTGTTCTCTGTTTCATTTAGTTTTCTTCTGACTTTGGGTATTTTTGTTCTTTTCTTTTTCTAGTTTTTTAAGACATGATGTTAGTTTGTTTACTTATGATTATTTTGTTTCTTGAGATAGGCCTATAGGGATATAAATTTCCCTCTTATTACTGCCTTCACTGCATCCCAGTAATTTTGGTATGTGTTTTCATTGTCATTAGTTTCTGTGTATTTTTAATCTCTTCTTTTATTTTATTTTTTGAGCCAGTCGTGTTTTAAATAATGTGTTGTTTAATCTCCTCATGTATGTGTTTTTTCCTGATTTCTTTTTGCAGTTGATCTCCAATTTCAAAGCTTTCTGGTCCACCTACACCCTCTCCTTGCTTTGATCACCAGTGCCATGTTCCATCTGCCTGCCTCAAGTTCCAGCAGTAGGCTCCATGCCTGGCATCCCACACTACTCTCTGGCCACCAGTGCCATGCTTTTGCCTCAAGTGCCATGTTATGGCTGCCATTCCTGGGCTCCTGCTGCCAGAGCCTCATTACAGCTGCCAGCACCCTGCTCCTGCCATCTGCCTCTCACCCCATATGCCCATGCCTCCACTTTTGTTGGTTCTCAACCTCTAACCTGCCCTGTTATTCTGTGTCTTGGCCTGTGTTCCAAGACTCCCATCTCAGTCCCTCCTCTGCCAGTATCAAGCTCTTGCTCCATGGAGTGTCTCCACACTGCTTTCGTCCCTTCTCTCACATTTGCCTCCCTTTCTCTGGCTTTTAGGTATTTTTTTGCAAAGAGTTGGTCTCTCAGCTGAGGCTATGGGTTTCTTAGAGATTCTCTTGTTGGATTTTAGCCGTTCAGTTTGTTGTTCTTCCTGGAGAGGTTTTAAGAGCTCCTCTCATGCTGCAATTTTGATGACATCTTTATATCTAGGCATTCTTATAAGTGATTTACATTAATTAAGCCATGCATTTTCACTTGGGGGGAAACTATGGCATAAAAAGGTTAATTAATTTGTCCAAGCTCATACATCTTTAATGGTTCATGTGTCTGTGTGTTTGACCATTATACTTAGAAAGAAGGAGTGACCTGCCCAGTGTTACACATTTGAAGTTTCAAGTCCATTTTACCATGTTAATACTTTAACTGTTTCATACAGTTATTGTTTAAATTTACTATAGAAATATATATTGTAATTTAAACATCATGTGACTATATGGCAAAAGAAAACTTTTATAATGAAACTTTTTCTTTTAGGATGTCAGTTTTTTTTTCTTCTTAATTTTATTGTTAAATTTATTGGGGTGACACTGATTGGTAACAATTAGATAGTTTCCGGATGTACAAATCTACATTATATCACCTATGCTTCGCATTATGTGCCCACCACTCAGAGTCAGCTCTCCTTCCATCACCATATATCCAGTGTCCACTCCCGCTTTCCCCCTGCCCCAACTCTTCTTCCCCAAACCTCCCCTTCCCTTAGGTAACCACCAAACTATTGAGTGTGTCCATAAGGCTGGTGCCCACTCCCACTGCCCCTCCCACTCTCCCTCCACCCTCCTCCCTTTCCCTCAGGCAATCACCAAGCTATTGAGTGTGTCCATAGGTCTCTGTGTCTTTGTTACTTTCAGTTTTATATTCCACCTATAAGTGAGGTCATATGTTTCTTGAGATTTCAGTCTGACTTATTTTGCTTATTAAGATGGTCTCAAGGTCCATCCGTGTTGTCACAAATGACTGTATTTCATCTTTTCTTCTCTCTGAGTAGTATTCCATTGTGTAGATGTACAACATCTTCTTTATTCCGTCATCTATCGAAGGGCATTTTGGTTGAGTCCATGTTCTGGCCACTGTGAACAGTGCTGCGATGAACATGCGGGTACAGACATCTTT
>PVKE010043736.1:0-13262 GCA_004027555.1 Craseonycteris thonglongyai | reverse complement strand
AAAGAACTGTAGATGTTGCAAATGGCACACAGTGCTAACTAGAATCAGACTTTTTGAGAAGGAGTTATATTCCAAAGAACTAAATGTGTTTGTGACTATTAAGATGTAAAATAATCTTTGAGACCCTAAATCTCTGGAGGTAGGATTTAGGCTTAGTCCCAAGGGTGGGGAGTGGGAGGAACATATTCTTCAATGACCCTTTATAAGCCACCAAGTTAGATGATGGAAAACGACCTTTCCTGAGGCCAAGGTCGTGGAGAACAATGGACTGGGAACCCCTCCCCAGGAGAAGAATCTGGACCTAATCAAAGAACATTCTCCAGCCCCAGGTGGGATTTCATAACTATTATGGAACGTTGATAACTGTGTCTATTCTATTAGTGACCGAATAGGAGTTATTGCAGTTATCCTATTTCTGTTCCACTATTGTATTCAGGGTAAATGTGGGGAAGATAGTTTATTTTTTAGTTTTTTAGAGCTCATCACACATCACCACGGGATCCTGGACATTGAGCTTGATACCATGGCCAGGTACAATGTTAGGTGGACTCCTTAAGCCATAGGTATGGGGCCTGGGAAATACAGTGAATTGAATATTTGATGATGAATGGGGTGACTGTGACAGCCATTAGTGCTGAATGCCAAATATTTCTAGTTCTCCTTGCCTTGTCATTTAGATTTTATGATTGATTATTGCTGAATCAGTTCCTAACCTATATTGATTAATTTTGGAGACTTTTGCAGAGACCTAGTGAGAGACAGATAATGGTAGCCATGAGTAGGGTAATGGCAGCTAAACACTCTAATTTGAGATATACATAGGAACTGTTGCCAATACTTGAATATGGGTAGGTAAAGAAAGGACGAGTAAAGAACGATTGTTGCATTGTACAGTGTTATTTATTGAGACTGGGAAGAATAAGTGGGGGGGGATGGCTGAGAGGGGAAACAAATGTTTAGCTTTGGATTTAAGATTGAATGTGTGTGAATCATCTAAGTGAATGGGCAGCTGGATATGTGAGTCTGGGGTTCAAGATGAAGATTTATGCTGGGGTCTAGGTTCCTGGGAGATAAATAAATATGTAAGTATTATTTTCAGTCAGAATGCATAATGTCTTATAAGGCGAGAATAGAAGTTGGGCCAGAACTGAAAACAGAATTGACAACATTTATAATGTTTAGTTTGGGGAAGAAGGTACCTGAGAGGGAGACACCAGGAGTGACCAGAAAAGGAGAATGACAATTCAGAGAGTAGAGTTCTGTGGAGGAATGGAGTTGTCAACTCTGATTACTGCTCCTTAGAAGTTAGGGATAAAGAAATACTCACCCTAGTGGTGCGGGCATGAACCAGACTCAAGTGGATTAAAGAGCAAATGGGAGCTAAGAACGTGGAGGCAGTGCAAGTAATGCCTCTTCTAATGAATATGGCAATGAAGGAGGAAACAGTCTGCTTTGAGGTTGAGAGAGTTTTTTTTTTAAGATCTAATATAATGTTGCATGGTTTTGTAAAGATAGAAAGAAATTGCTGTAGAAAGGGGAAGAACTGACGTCTATGAGAAGGTGAGAGAGAAGGTCAGAACCTGAGCACACAAGAGGAATTAGACTTTCATAAAATAAGAAAAGAAGGGAAAAGTGCATATACCATAGTTAGTAATATAAAACAGATCACTGATTTTCTTTCCAAGAGTAATGAGGTGAGGTCTTTATACTTGAATGAAGAGGAAGTACATATAAAATAGTTCTTGATCAGTTAAAGGCAATGCTATTTGAGGAACACAATAGAATTGCTAGGCAGTGGTGAGCCTTCACTTAGAGTTCATAATCATGAATTTAAAGTGAAATTAGTTAGCTGGATTGAATAAGTTTTCTTTAGGAATGCTCAACTACTTAACTGTAGGCATAGATAAGTCATTTTATCTATCAGTTTGGTGTAGGAGAAAGGGATAACAGAATTGAGGGTATTTGCAACACAAGGAGTAAACTGTTGAAACTTGACAATATGGGTGGAATTGGAGGGCTGTGAATCCAGGAGGGGCTGGATAGGAGGTGAAGAAAGTGGTGATACTGAAAGTGATTACAGGTGTGTGGTGTAGGGAAATGTGTGGGCCAGGAGGCAAATATTTAACACATGATTGTAAATGAGCAAGTTTGGCAGCTGCTTAAAATCAGTGTGGGGGTAGAATATTACATCTACTTAGCAGGAGCTCTAAGGAGCAGGACTTTTTGTAAGAGGAAAATGGGTGACAAGTAAAAATGGCAGGGAGGGAGTACAGGGTGAGATAAATGGACGAGCTTTTCTTCAAGAAGGCTTCAGAGCAGGTGGTATCCATCAGACTTCGTTAAAACAGGGGGTGAGGAAGTGTTCCAAGAAGAGGTGAGTCTAAGAGAAGTGTGCTGTCTCCAGAGGGCACAGGGAGAGGTTTGGGAATGGTGAATCAGTTTAGAGAGTTTGTGGGACAAGGTAGTGCATAATAATATATAATTGAGCAGTAAATTTAGGGGCAATGTCATTTGAGTTGACTTTTTAAATAGTCATCTGCTATATCTGCATTCTGACTTTATGTTTGCCCTCATCATTATTTTCTGACCCTAACTTGTAATCCATTTCTCTGTTATGTCCTCTCTTTTGCTGTAAGAAGAGCAGGAGTTTGCAGGTATGGCATTCTTACCCACACTAGATGTCACTGTTGCTTGCCTCCTAATTTCAGCCCTTCCATAGCTTATTTGATGTGATTGTTCAGTGTGGCTGTTATTGCTCCTGGGGCCACCCTTAGTCTTACCCCCCCCCCCCCACACACACACACACTCACAGATTAATGAGATTCTGGTGTTTATAAAACCACTGAGGTGTTAAATAGCTTAGGGTTAAACAGAGGTTCTTATGTATGTATTCTACAAAGCTTATTATTTATTTTTTTTTTCTGCATTTAAGAATTAAAAGACTGAGTGAGAATGATTGAAATTCTTTGCAGAAAACACGTCTACTTACTTCCTCCTGTGAAAATATGGCATTTTACACTTAAATTCACATTTGGTTAATGAGCTGCCTCTTCCCTCTCAGTCGTGTGGAGTAGGAAGCCTGGTGTGAAACTGCACTTAGGTACCTCTGTTGTCTTCACATGCACTGAGGACATTTTTTGGCCTGAGCGTGGGTGTGTTGTTACCACATGAGGTTGACAACTTATGCTCTGATCTAGGGGCACAGCACCAGATAGCTGGTTCCTTAGTCCAGAAAAGCGAGGAAAACCCTGTTGGCAAAGGAAAGTCCAGGTTGTTATTTGGGAAACTGGCAGAGGCAATGAGTTATAAGCACTGTCTGTCCATTTTTTTTCTGCTACCCGGATTGCCAGTAGCTGTGAAGACTGTTTTTCTTTCTGGTAGAATACTACTCAGGAAATGAGAAGGACTTTCAGAAAGGCGTATAATGGGGGAGTAGGGGAGACCATTATCTTTTGGAGTTTATTTAGATTTGATTCTAAGTGCAGAGGTAAATGACTGAAATTTTTATGAAGAGCTGTGAAGTGATTTGGTTTATGTTTTAAAAGATTGTTCAGGGGAAGCCAGGATGGCTCAGTGGGTTAAGCACTCACTTTGTAGCCCTGGGGACCAAGGATCAAGTCATGGCTCTGGCCCATGTGGACCCATATGCTGAACTGGGAAGTGCCCCCAGTTTGGTTCTCACCGAGGTGAGACCCTGGCCCAGTTCCTGCCCTGTGCAGCCCTGCGCCCACCTGTGGAATGAAACTATGTGGAAAAACCAATGATGTGCAACCATGGAGATTGCTCTGGGCCCTCCCCCTTCTCTCTGTCTCTGTTTCTGTATCTCTCTCTCTCTGTCAAAAACAATAAAAATAAATCTTAAAGAAAAAAAAAAAGATTATTCAGGAAGTTGACTAACGAACTGATGGTTTCCAGAATAGAGAGCAGGGAGATAAGTTAAGAGGTAAGAGCAGTGTTGCAGTGGGCGATGGTGGTGGATTATGCCAGATTGTTGGGGCTGAAGATTTGAGATCAGTCCTTTAACAATGGATGGCTTTGGACCATTGACCCTACTTTCAAATTTGTAACTTGAAGTTTCAAGATGCTTTTTTCATCAGCTAGTTATTGGTCTAAGGTGAGGAATGAGGGGAGGGATAGGCAATGGCAGTCGTGGAGGAGGAAAGAGCTGAGGAGCTATGGTAAATTGAAATGGGTAGGGAAGAATTCAATAGTATTCCCCTCATCATAAATCTTTAGCATGTTTTATTCTAGAGCACATTTGCTAAGATTATTCTGAGGGAAAAGTCGAGGTTTTGTGGGTGTGTTTTTCCCTGTCATTAAACATAACACAGGCCAGAAAGCAACAATGCCATCAGCACCACGTCTTCCAGGAGACCCCAGAGTGCTGAGAAATAGAGAGATGATTGGGTCTTTTGATGAAATCCCAGAGACACTAGGGGAGAGAGAGCTAATCCGAGATGTGTTAACCTTTCCAACATAAATTCCAACAAATCTATGTGTGAGAATACAGGAAAGACTTGTAGCGGTGGTGGTATGCTTATGTAACTGTATATGCATCTGCAGTTGTAAATGGGGACAAATGTATCATTGTACAATGGATTGACCAAGCAAATGTGCCTACATCATTTATAAACTTACTCTGTGTTAGTACTGTGCTCCGATTCATTTTTAGTACCCTGATTAATTCTCACCTTAGCCCTGGAGATGAAATGATATCAATATACACATTTAATGGATGAAGAGGGTGAAGTGTAGAATGGTTAAAATTCCAGGGCAAATCAAAATTAAAATCCAGATCTGTGATCTTAATAATTATGCTATACAGCCCTCTCCCCCGAAATACTTTTGCTTACCATATATTTCTAAAGTGACATTTTTATTTATACGTACAGAGTTGGTCATTTGTGGATTTTTGTTTATTCTTTATAAAGAAAACTTTGAGAGCTAGAAGTATGGGTCTATTATTTTTAGTAACCAATTCTTTGTTATACTTATTATATGATATATAACACAACCACAATATTAATCTTTAATAATTCTAACTACCCCAGTCCATATCTACAACATTTTTATCTGGTGAATCCTTAGAATTAGGAGGGTTTTTATGATACAAATAGACATGTGTGAGACTGGGGATAGTCCCATCAGATATTCTTCTTGTCATGCATATAGCAAACAACAGAGTGGTGCTGACAATAAGTACAGAAATCCTCCAAGTATCAGTCAGGGTTCTTTGTTGCAAGCATCAGAAGCTGACTCTCCTTTACTTCAACAAAGAGAAATTTGCTGGCAGAATATGAGAAAGCTCATTCCTTTGCTGAGAAGTCTAGAGATCTCATGAGCTGGCAGGAATGCCGGCAGATTCAGCAGCAAGAACCACAGCCAAGGTCATGCTGCAGGACCAGTCTAGTTAGGGCCCCTCTCCCGGCTCTGCTGCCACCACGCCTCCCCTGGCCACCACCTCAGGCATTCAGTTCTGCTACTGGCACTGGGAGATGCCTTTTGGCATAGATTCCAAACTGTCTTGCTTCTTTCTGTCACTTGCTCACAATTCGAAGTGGCAGGCGGGATTATCAGATTGGTCAAGCTTGGGTCACCTGTCCTATATATCAGTGGCAGGAAGAGTTAGCCTCTGACCTACTTAGGTTTTCAAAAGGAGATGAAGCTTTGACTTCCTCCAGGTGAGAAGGGGTTTCAAATGCTGGACAGTTAAATGAATAGCACATGTCTATTAAACTATAAAGGTAACATATTTTTAGGCTGTTAAATGCTCACATAGACAGTTTCAGGTTTCTTGAAAATGCAACATAGTTCTGGAAAGAAGCTACTTTGCTATAGTGTAGACTTCAATTATCTCAAAATAGCTATTGAGCTGGGGAGGGGTCACTTACTCTGCATTTGCATACAGATGATCTTGCCAGCCATTTGGTTTTGTGTTGAGAATTCCAATGTGACATTCAGCAGTTATTGGAACAAAGAACGAGCCTGCTTCCTTCTTCCATTTATTTCATTTATCTCTGATAAGCTTTGTGGGAACAGTTGTCTCTAATCCAAGCCATCAGAAAGCCTTTTACATATTCCTTCTGGCAATGTCTAATTTTCAGTGTTCTTGGAGTAATCAGCTTTTTTTTTTTTTTATTGAATTCACTGGAAAGCAACTCCTCCCCGCCCAAGGAATGTTGCATTTTTGAATTTTATTTTTTTTGCTCATAGATTCAGCATTTATATCACCATTATCTGAAATGCACTCTGCCAACCTATTTGTACTACAATAAAATTGATGTGGCAAAGTTTTAATTTATGCAGGAATTTTAGTATTTACCCCCAAGCTTTAAAAGCAAAGAGATCAGAGGACATGCAAAAGACCATATGCGATATTTAATGTCGCATGCTTGTTTTCATTATGCTGTAATTTTTTCCTCATGATAGAAGGCTAGTCAAATTGTCTCTGTTAAAAATGAATAGAATGAGATTATTAGAAATACAGACAAAATAAAACTAACAGTGCTAAATGTTATGAAAACTGCAGTTATCAGTGTAAGCCAT
Source organism: Craseonycteris thonglongyai (assembly GCA_004027555.1). NCBI lineage: Eukaryota > Metazoa > Chordata > Mammalia > Chiroptera > Craseonycteridae > Craseonycteris > Craseonycteris thonglongyai. The sequence continues at coordinate 6,716 of PVKE010043736.1, read as the reverse complement.
TATAGAAACTGTAAGGGGAAAAAAAAAAAAAATCTACTCAAAGCAACCAAGTATTAATGCTGTCCTAACAGGGACACTTGGTATAGTCTAGATACAGTGAGATAGGATTCACAAATCATTTATGCCCCAATCAGCTGCAAAATCCATGAAATTTATGTGATCTAAAAAAAAGATTCATATTACCCAAGAGCCCTCAGTCCTCCTTCCCTCAACACATTCATAACAACTTGAATTTTATTTTTGTACTTTGTAAGTATGCTGTAGAGAGAAAATCCAAAGAGGCAACCTCAAATAGACCTTATTTGAAACAGAGTGTTAAAATACATAGTTCACTTTTTTTCTGCATATACTAATTTGTTATTAGTTTCTGGCATAATCCTAATCCTCCTATTTTGAGTTTTCTCACATCAGGCACTGTGCTAAACGTTTTGTATACCTTATCCAATTTAATAGCCCCATGAGGTAAGTATCATTAACTTTATTTTATAGCAAAGGAAACTGAGGCTTCCAGAAGTTAAGAAACTACCTTGAAAATAAGCACCTTAGCATTTGGACCTACTGTACTTTTGACTTAAACGTCTATATTCTTTATCCCCATGTATACTACTGCCCTTGATTATTCCACTTCGTTTAATGCTCATGGAATACTCAAAGCCCTGGTTAATCTAACTATATGATACTTGAGGGCAGGGATCATGTTCTAAACTTTCATAAACCATGTTTAAGCCTCAGAGGCTCTCAGAAAGCAGGTGATATTATAAACTTATTGATTTTTCTGTTCTTACAATAAATCCCCAGTAATAATCACTAGAGCCTCTCTAGTAAAGTTTAGCCATCCATACTACCAGATTTGGGGCTAATGTTAAAATTAGCTCATATAGGCAACCTTAAAAGGTAGAGGGTACAGATTTTGGTGGACTCTTAAATTTATGCCTAGGGAAAAGGCTGTGAGAGTGTCACACTTTTTTCCCCCTGGTAAGAAAATAATAGTATTTTATCAGAAGTGCTGCACTGCTTTCTATAATGTTAAGTAAAAAATTAGATTTCCAATGGAGCACCACACATAACCAAATTCCATTAATAGAGAAGTGTCAATACAATAAGGAAAAAAGAAGAGAAGGTATATTTTCCTAATATTTAACCATTGACCTAGATGCTATTAGTCTTTCTTCTGTAGCCTACAACTGCTACTTCTACTGCACTGTAAGAATGTTTTACTTCATTTGTTTAAATTTGCATACAATCTTAAATACTTAAAATTAATTAATAAAAAACAAAACAAAACAAGAAAAAACCAAGTCACATCCCCACCATCTACCTCTATCAACCTATTTGCTTAAAGAAGACCAAAAAATTTAATTCACAGAAAAACTATTAATTATTTTGCTGTAAACATTCTATATTTTTTATAGAAATATTAAAAATCTCTTTCTCATGAAGTTTGAGAAACAAATATATAAAATAGGTTATATTTGATATATATAATTATGTACCTAGGCTATTAGGATATGAGGCCTGAAGTTGTTACAGGAACTCCTTTATTGTGGGACTATTTGAGGGCACTATATTAAATCATATTATTAAATGAAATGTTTGACAGTGTATTGAGGAGATAAGTAAGATAATCTTGCCAAGAAAGGAAGAAGTATATAAAAGTTCAGCAGTTAAAGAAGGTTTTATATTCAAAGTTGAATATGAACAGTCATAGTCATTGTTTTCCAGTTTCAAAGACTTTACCAGGCATCAGATATCTGCATTACATATCAATAAAATTGGTCAAAATTTTATTTTTAGAGATAAAGTCTGCATGAGGAAATTTTTCTTGTTTATATTGAATTTGTTGTGTTTTTCTTATTGTAACAGCAGATTAAATGTTGCCTCCTATTTGTTACAGGGCTATTTTTGGTGATAATTAGAATAAGGGGAGCATATATATCATTTTACAAAGAATTACCTTGGTGCTACTGTTTAGACAATATTTATTGAACACCTACTATGTGTTATGCAGGCACATGCTATAATGCAGAGATATAATGATGAAAGTAACATTATCACTGCCCTAGAATAAATCAGAAAATTTCAGTTTAATAGAGACTTTGTTGATCATATACTCATGGTACTGTCAGAACAGAGACACCACATGAGACTTCTAGCCAACCTGAGGACTTAGAAAGTCTTTCTGGACATCTGAGTCTTAGATCATAAGGGGAACTTTCTTATCAACAAAGATGATGATTATAATTACATGCCATTTTACCTTATTCTGTATAAATAGGGGTGAATATTTTATTTGTTTTATTTACCCATTCTTTGTTCACATTTCCAGTTAAATACTATACTGAGGCACAACTGAGTAAGCCTTTCAATCTATAAAAACACAAACTACTGGCAATTTTTAGTTATATTTAATTCTCAGAACTAGTGCAAAATCTTTATGTTCCATAGTATAAGGCAGATATAGAGAGAAGAGAGGAGTTTTTTTATTGTTGTTTGTTTTCTAAAACTGACTTTAAAAATACTTATCAAAGAGGAAAGCCTGCAGAATGGGAGAGGGGTAATGGAAGGATACTGGGCAAAGCATTTCTGATATTTTTGTCTATTACTATTCAGGGATTTTTGTTTTGTTTTCTCTTTTGTTTTGTTGTCTTTTTAAGTTTGATCACTATAGGGCTTCCAAAGTATTTCTTTAGTATCTCAGCTTCCTCTTAATGCATTATTTTCTGTACTATTCTTATCTCATCTGAAGGAACTTAAAATGTTAAATCCATCTATGTCTGAAACTTCCTGAGACATGCTTGTTGAATGACCAAATTCTAGCAAGAAAAATAAACCCAAGTAATCCGTATGGGCTTTCCTTTTTTTACTTCTGTGCTTTCATATATGACTGAAGTCTATTGTCAGCAATCCACGTGTTTAAAACCTGTCCTTTTCACAATCTCTTGAGATGTTTATCTCTCCCTGCCTTGTCTCTCTTTTTCTCTCTTTCTTTCTACACTTATATATGCACTATATATCAGGCATTGTACTAGGTTCTGAAAATTTAATGGTAGATAAGTAGATGTGTACCTTATTACATAAGGCTTCCATTTTAGTGGGGCAGATGCTCAATTTAACAGGTAACAACAATGTGAGGTAACGAGTATGATAGGAGAGATTATATATCAGGAGAAGATAGACTGATATGGAAGTAGACACTAATGGGAAGAGTCAGGGAAGAATTCTCAAAAAAAGGAGTGTATTAGTTTAGACAGGAAGATTGAATGTAATGTTTAGACAGCAGCAGGCAATTTCCCAATAGTTAATCAATTAGTGGATATAAGCACTACTCATCACTACTGCTTACACTATAATAAGAAAGACAAGCAGGCATTATATATATTTTTGATAGACAAATACAACACAACTTATGATGTAACCTTGAAAAACAAAAAAGAAATTGATTCTGATTAAATCTGTACATCCAGTTACCAATTTATAGCAAATATGGAGGACAGAGAGGCACATTCAATGACATGATATAATGAGATCTGAATCATCCAGGATATAGAAAACTCTTACAGAAATTCAATCAGGTTTCTTCAATTTATAAATTATAAAGGATGGAAGAGAAATCTGAGATTAAAGGAGACTTAAGTGTTATATAACTAATCACAGTGTATTAAATTTATTTGGATCTTGAGTCACAAAGAGATGATAAGTATAAATAACTTCATGTATATGAAATTTATGAAGCAGATGGATGTTTGAACACTACTGGATAATTGAAAGTTTTATTTTTTTAAATATGAAAAAAGTGGTGTAGTTATGGTAAAAAGGTTTATGTACCGGTAATTTAGAGATGCATATTGAAAAATATTACAGATTAAATGATATGATGTCAAAATATTATAGGAAGTGGTAGTGAACAAAGATATGGTTCAAACAAGCTTGGCATGAATTAATATTTGAAGCTGAGCAACAGGAAACAGGGTTTTACTCAACTATTTTGTCCACAATCATGTATATTAAAAATTTTTTCACAAAAAATTGATAAAAGCAATCAAAGGCACATACCCAAAGGCTTAATATTATCTATGTAAAGAGGGACAACAGCATGTATACTTGTCAAGCCAGAGCTAGGGTAGAATGCCATTATTCAAGGACCAAAGTAAACTCAATATGGAGAGAATGAGAGAAGAATTCAAGGATCAAGGCTGAGGTATCAGATTATAATCATGAAAGCCACATTAAATGCCTGAAATCTATCCTTAGAACAATAATAAGCCATTCATTTAAAGATCCTGAACAGGTATAACCTAATTACTGGAAAAAGTTGCAGCCTTGAATATGATTTGAAGAAGCTAAGAGAGATGATGTGAGACTAGTTAGTACACTGTTAAAATAGTGCAGGCCAGAGATGGCAGATGAGATAGAGAGCAGATGCTGTTCAGTATCTGCAGTCATAGTCTTTGTTCTTTACAGATTCAAATTGAAATAGTTATAGATTTAAACACTAAAGTTCTCCTAGAACCCATTTAAACCAAGTTTTACTCTGTTCAAGATTCAGAACCAAGTAATAAACTTTGTATAATTTGTTATTTTCACTGATTAATAGAATGCTGCAGTATTTCCCCAGATAGTCCACTTTTTTCCCTACATTTCAAGCTTTCTAATATTTTCTGAGCTCACTGCCAATATTGGGTCTCTTTGGGCTAAACTGGCCTCTTTGGAATCAGTCCTCTCTGACAAGAGATACGGTTTCCAGGTATGTGGATTCAGCATTGCTGAACGGAACAGGCAGCCCAGCAGGAGCAGCAGCAAACCGTAAAATACACGATTTTAAAGTGTCAGGATAAGTGTTTCATGGACCCATCCTGTTACTCTCAAATCCGATCAACTGGGAACATCCTTTCCAGCCAAATTTTGACAGGTGCAGCTAGTGCCATGGCTCTGCTGTTCTTTCTCTAATCTGCCCATCTGCTCCCAGGATTCCTCTGTTACTCTTAGAAACGTTCCCTCTTCTGCTTTCTTTAGCCTCAAACATTTTACTTTGTCAGTTAAGATCCACACAAACAATACAAAGCAGACAGGACCAGAGCTCTTTTAGGTAATTAGAGCAGCAAATGCAGCCAGTCTGAATAATTTCATCTTGCAAATTGGTTTTCTTGTCTATATTACTCGAATTTATCCAGTATTTTCTGCACTTTTTGGGATTTTCCTGGTTTTACATAAACAAATCAGATAGCTAATTAAGTTGTTAGTAATGGATACAAATGTTTAAATGAATTCATTCATACAAAAGTTTTCAATGATCATCATTTAAGTACAAAATACTGTTTTTCCTCTATAGGTAGCAAAAACACATATTTCATGCTTTTAAGAGTTTACAAAAAGCAATATTTATTACGGTAGTGATATCTTTTTATCATGTTTAAATTTTGGCATGGATTATTTTGTTAAAATTTTAGTAAGAATCAGAAAAAATAATAGTCACATTTCTGTTTATTATGTGTAGTTTGCAGGCTAGACTAGAAATAGGTTACAAGTTGTACAAAAATAGGGCATAGGCTAAATCTGGCCCATGGGCCAGAATTGCTAATCCTTGCCATAGAACATTCTTAAAAATAATTTATTATTATTCTTTTTCAGCAGGAATGGGTTAGGAAAATTTGTCATAGTAGTAGAACTTTGAATGTATTCCTAGAATTCTTTCTCATATATCACAAGAGCTTATGAGACTTTTCCTTTCTCTGTAGTGCAGATTTCTAGGAAGGGCAGTTAAAGAAACTGCAATGTTGGATGAAAGTTAAGGGAATTGGGGACTCCCAAGACAAATGACATCTATTATATATGTGATTAAAAATTCTGTGTCTACAAAATCCTCTCCTCTCTGCAGTTGGATTCATGTGGGTGGTACTTCCCTACCTTCCTGAAGGCATGCCTAGCTAGTCTAATTTCATCCTAGGTCTTGAAAATAATAATGAAATAGATCACGTGTGTCTCCACCCATGTGTTTCCTCTTGTTAGTCAAACATCTTTAGGCTTAAATTTTTTTTTTTCACATTCTTTTACCATCCTGGGAAACACATACTCAAGGAGGAATATCTCTATGCTAAATTGTTAATGCTGAAGCTAAAAATGTGAACCTTCCCAAAGATTTGTGTTTTGATAGAGATCAAAACCCTATGCCACAATATTTAATATCTTACTCCTCTTTCTATTATCCATGAATAATGCAGGTGAGAAAAATATTTTTGAGGTTTCCATAAACAGATGACACTACTTTGTATCTTCTCATGAAACTGACTTTAAGCCAATGTTCTTAAATTTTAAAGTATTATTCAGTTTACTGGTAAACTCTTCCTCACCTTGCTGGAGTCTTTTATTTTTTTATTATCATACTAAAAGAGTCTAAATATCTATATATATAAATGTTTCAATGAAGTAATCATTTGCATTTTAGTATGTATCATATTTGCTATGTTGTTTTATACCACATTGCAGTACATTTGCATTTGTAAAGTACTTATAAGCTCAATAAAAGTGCAACCAAAAAGCCAGTTAGCAATATCAATGCTTCACACAATATAGAGAAATATGACCCAGACATTTTGTAACATTCTCTTTTCCAGCATCAAGAAGAAAGGTAATATGTGAAAATGTGGATGTTGTGTGTGTGCTTGTATATGTGCATGTGTGTGCAGACTTGTATATGCGTAGAAAAATAGCAGTATATC
>PVKE010043735.1:0-13254 GCA_004027555.1 Craseonycteris thonglongyai | reverse complement strand
AATGGAATACTACTCAGCAATAAGAAAAGATGAAATACAGCAATTTGTGACAACATGGACAGACCTTGAAAATATCTTATTAAGTGAAATAAGTCAGAATGAAAGAATCAAGAAACATATGACCTCACTTATTAGGTGGAATATAAAACTGAAAGAAACAAAGAAACAAAGACTCATGGACACAGTCAATAGTTTAGTGGTTATTTGAGGGTAACGGGAGAGGTGGGTGGGAGAGATGGGTGGGGGGAGTAGGGAGGAGGAATCAAACACACAGTGATGGAAAGTGAGCTGATTCTGGGTGGTGAGCACATAATGCGATGTATAGACAATGTGATGTATAATTGTACACCTGGAAACAATGTAATTGATATCAATTAATCACCCCAATAAATTTAACAAACTAAATAAATAAATAATAATTAAAAAGCCTTTGCTGGCAAGCCATCTGGGCAGTTAACAGTTTCACTTCAGTTCAGCATATGGGGTTCACAGGCTAGGGTTGAGAATCAAACCTAAGACCTTGCAATTGTGAGGCAAACACTCAACTGTTGAGCTATCCTGGCATCCTTCATTAATTTTAATGGCCAAGTAATATTCTATTGTATATATGTATCACTTCTTATTTATCTACCTATCTATCAATGGACACTTAGGTTGCTTTCATATCTTGGCTATTTTAAATAATGCTGGAATAAACATAGAAGTGCTTATATCTTTTCAAAGTAGTGTTTTGAATTTCTTTACATAAATACACAAAAATGACATTGCAGGGTAATATGGTAGTTCTATTTATAATTTTTGGAGAAACCTCCCTATTGTTTTTCTAAGTGCCTGCAAGAATTCACAGTTGTAGCAACAATGCACAATGATTCCTCTTCTCTAAGTCTTTGCCAGCGATTATTGTTTGTTGACCTACTGATGATAGCTATTCTGTCAGGTGATATCTCATTCTGGTTTTCATTTGTATTTCCCTAATGGTTTGTGATGTTGAGCATATTTTCATGTCTATTTGCCATCTGTATTTCCACTTTGGAAAAATGTCTATTTAGCTTCTCTGCCAATTTTAAATATTTAATTTTTTGTTTTGTTGTTATTATTGAGTGCTTTGAGTTCTTTATAAATTTTAAATATAAACCCCTTATCAGAGGTATCACTGCCAAGTACTTTCTATCATTCAGTAAGTTGTCATTTTGTTTCATTGATGTTTTCTTTGCTGTGAAAAAATGCTTTTTAGTTTGATGTAAACCCATTTGCTAATTTTTCTTTTTTTTGTCTAAGGAAACATTTTATATATATATATATATATATATATATATATATATATATATATATATATGGTTAAATGTCATATCAAAGAGTATATTTTCTATATTTTCTTCTGTCATTATATGTTTTTAGGATTTAAATTTGTCCTTAATCTATTTTGATTTTTTTCTTGGATATGGTGTCAGAATAAGTCTAGTTTCATTTTTTTTAAATGTCTATCCACATTTCACACCATTTATAGAATTGAATAGGCTGTCTTTGCCCCCATTGTATATTCTTTTCTTCTTTGTGATAGCCTTTAAGGAGGTTATTTTCTTGTTGATTTTCTGTCTGGATTAGCTATTCATTGATACGAGTATCAATGGGGGTATTTAAGTCCCCCACTGTTACTGTATTTTTGTTGTTGTCTTTCTTTATGTCCATCAATATTTGCTTTATATATTTAAGTACTGCTGTGTTCAGTGTGTGGATATTTACAAAGATTGTATTGATCTCTTTATCGTTATAAAATGCCCTTCTTCATTTGTAGCCATTTCTTAAAGTCTATTTTGTCTGATATAATTATTGCTACTTCAGCTTTGTGTTTTGTTTTCTTTAATTTCCTTTTGCATGAAAAAATTTTCCATCTTTTTACTTATGGTCCGTGTGTGTCTTTTAATCTTAAGTGAGTCTTTCATAGGCAGCATATGTATGTGTCCTGTTTTGTTATCTATTTAGCCAGTCAGTGTCATTTTTTCTCATTGTATAGATTCAATTTCTTATTAAATTTATTGTGGTGACATTGGTTAGTAAAATTTATATAGATTTCAAGTGTACAATTCTATAATCCATCATCCATATATTGCATTGTGTGTTCACCACCCAGATTTAGTTCTCCTTCCATCACCATATATTTGACACTTTCTCCCTCCTCTGTCACTTCTGTCCTCATTTACCCTCTGGTAATCACTAAACTGTTGTCTATAGCTATGTCTTTTTGTTTGTTTGTCTTACTTCTTTACTGCTATATCCCATTTGTGACAACATTGATGAATCTTAAGATTATCATGCTAAGCAAAAGAAGTCAAAAAGAAAAAAAGTCAAGAACCATATGACCTTACTCATATGTGGGATACATCCTATGTCTTTCAATGTAACATTTAATCTATTTACATTTAGTATAATTTTTGATAGATATATAGTTATTGCCATTTTATTATTTATACATTATTTTTTCTTTATTCTTAAAGAAGACCTTTTAACATGTTTTTGTACTGCTGGTTTAGTGATGATGAACTTCTTGAACTTCTTTTCTGAAAAATTGTGTAGAATTTCTTCCACTTTAAACGATAGTCTCGCTAGGTAGAGTAATCTTGGTTGTAGTTGTTTGCTTTTCATCACTTGAATATTTCATGTCAGTTTCTTCTCTGCAAAGTTTCTACTAAGGAATATGCTGACAGTTCTATGGGCGCTCCCTTGTGAGTAACTAACAGCTATTCTCTTGCTGCTTTTAAGGTTGATTGTTTGTCTTTACCATTTGGCATTTAATTATGATGTGTTTTTGTGTTGGATACTTTTGGTTAATTTTTAGGATTCTCCTGTTTCGTAGACTTGTATGTCTATTTACTTCACTAGGTTCAAGAAAATTTTAGTAATTACTTTTTAAAATAGGTTTCTAATCCCTTTTTTCTCTCTTATCCTTCTGCTACCCTTATGATATAATTGGTGTTATTCTTTTTTAAAGATTTATTTTATTGTTTTTTGACAGAAACAGAGAGAGAGACAAAGAGAAGGGGGAGGGACCAGAGCAGTCTCCATAGTTGTACATCATCAGTTTTCGAAATGATTTTATTCCACACAGGTGGGCAGAAGCTGCACAGGCCGGAACTGGGCTGGGGGCCTCCTTCATGGGAGGCATGCCCCCTTGAGCTAGGGGCTGAACCAGGGGAGAGGGGGCAAGAACCAAACTGGGGGCCTCTTGTATTGGAAGCATATGGGTCTGGGCCAGGGCCAGGATTCGATCCTTGGTCCCAGGGCTGCAAGGCGAGCACTTAACCCGCTGAGGCATCCTGGCTTCCCCAATTAGTGTTATTCTTGATATTGTCCCTGACGTCCCTTAAACTATCCTCAGTTATGTTTTTTGTTTTTTTGTTTTTTGTTTTTATTAATTTCTGTTCTCTTTGGGTGCTTTCCACTACCCTGTCTTCCAAAGTGTCACTGATTTTATTCTCTGCTTCATCTAATCTGCTATGAATTCTATCTAATGTGTTCTTCATTTTAGTTATTGTATTTTTTTTTTTTATTTCTGACTGGTTCCATTTTATGGTTTCTATCTCATTGTGTAAGTTCTCACTGTATTTATCTTTTATACCCCAAAGCTCATTGAGTATCTTTATAAGCAGTGTTTTAAGCTCTGTGTCTGTTGATTTGCTTGCCTCCATTTTATTTATTGCTTTTTCTGGAGTTTTGTCATGTCCTTCTATTTGGGATATATTTCTTTATCTTTTTGTTTTGACTTCATCCCTGTTTTTACTTCTATTACTAGGTAGACCCACTACATATCACAGACTTAGCAGGGTGACTTCAGTAGTCTGAGTACTGTAAGGCCCAGTGGCAAAGTCTCTCTGTTTACCTGAGCTGTGTACTACAAGGGTGTTTCCTGCGTAGGTAGTTTGCGCCCTCCTATTGTAGCTGAGCCTTGATTACTCGTGGCAGGATAGTGGGTGGGATTGACCCTCGAGATGACTGAATACAAGGACTGAGAATGACTACAGCAGATGGGCTGTTGTGTGGACGCTGAGGCCATGAAATGGGAATTGCTTTAGTGGGGCTCTGGTGCTTGCCATTTCCACCATTTAAGTGTGTCATTTGTAGAGCTAATTGGGTGGTTCTCTGACATGATCTGAAGCCAGCCACCAGGTGTGTTGCTTCTGGGGCCTCATGGGAGAGTCTCTAGTGGAGGTCACTGTCAGCTGCTGCCTATGTCCAGCCCAAGACTACCTAATAGGAGTTACAAAGTGACCTGTGGTTGGTAGCTGCCTTTGCTAGGCTTGAAGGCATGTGGGAGAGGCTATGCTATAAACCAAAGTTGTCTGCCATTTATGCCAAGCTTGAGGCTGCTTAGCTGGGGTTACAGGGCATACTAAGATCCGCTATTGCTTATTTGAAGTTTTTGGACCTTTGAGAGATTTTAGGAAAGTCTTCAGGGTGGGCCAAGGCTGACTGCTTGGAGGACCATGCACTGAAAGAGGTTCTAGTTGTTTTATGAAATGGGTCAGGTAGAGCCTCAAGGAATGACCAAAATGAGGTGAGCTATGTTAGAAAGGATAATAAAAACTCAAACATGGTTCCCATTTTACTTACAGGCTGGGTGGGGCAAGGGCTTAGCAAAGGGACAATGTTACCTGCCACCACTTATATGTGGGAGAGAGCTGACCTTCCAGCCCTTGCACTAAAGCCAGAAAGTTTAGTTTCTCCCTTTATGTCACTGGAACTTTTGGGGTTACTGTCCCATTCCTGAAGCTTAGGACAAGTGTTTGTGAGCTAATGAGTCTGTAGATGGGCCCTTTAAGAGGATGCTTGGGTCTGTTCAGTTGTCCATCTCTCCTGGATGGACTCTCCACTGATTTTCACCGCCAGATGTTATGGTGACTTTCTTTCCAGCACTGGTGTGGGGCTGGGTCCTCTCACTACCTGGGGGGACTTCCTGATTTTCTTGTTATTGTTAAATTTATTTGGGTGACATTGGTTGATAACAATTACATTGTTTCCAGGTGTACAATTCTACTTTACATTGTCTATACATCACACTATGTGCTCACCACCCAGAATCAGCTCTCTTTCCATCACCATATATTTGATGCCCTCTCTCTACTCCCCACCCCAGCTCTCCCACTCACCATCCCCCCTTACCTTCCTGATTTTTAACCTCCACATGTGGGTGTTAGTCCAGCTCATTTAGCACTTCCTCCTCCCTATAAGTTTCAACATGACTTCTTATTTATATAATTTGTTATAGAAATTCTGTTTAGCTAATCTTAAAGTGTTCTCTTCCCCCCCTCTATAATTTAGTTGTAAATTTGGTGTTGTCATGGGAGAAGGCAAGCACAGCATTTTTCTATTCCATCATCTTGACTGAAGCCTGTTTGTCTTCCTGACAGCTTTAGTTTTATGCCACAAAATATACCTTGCATTATCACTTTCATGATTATATTATATGTATTTTCATTATGTATGTAAATTTTCACCCATGTATATTTAGTAATGTGCTGAATTACTTCTAGGTATATGGTTTCTTAGAAAATAGTATTACATATGGATGGAGCCAAACAGTATTATGCTAAATAAAATGAGTGAGGCTGAGAAAGACAAATGCCACATGATTTTACTTATATGCAAAATCTAAAAACAAAATAAATGAACATACAAAAGAGAAACACAATCATAGATACAAAGAATGAACTGGTGCTTGTCAGATGGCAGGAGATCTCTGGGCTGGGGGGGGAAAGTAACATTATTAAGAAGTACAAATTGGCAGTTACAAAATAGTCACCAATATAAAGTATAACACAGAGTAATAACTATGTATGGTGCCAGGTGGGTACTAGACTTACTCGGAGGATCATTTCATAAGTTATGTAATTGTCTAATCACTATGTTGTACACTAGAAAATAATAGAATTTTGAATGTCAGCTGTAATTTTAAAAAATAGAATTATATTCTAGTTTATGGTCTTTTAGTCAGTGAGTGGTACTATTTTCTATTAGTACTGTACTATTGATTAGTACTCTAGTCAGAAAATCCTACTTTTTTTATTCTTTGGAATTTATAGGAGTTTTCTTTATTGTCTCATATAGCATCAATTTTTATAAATGTTTCTTCTGTATATGCAAAAAAGTGTATTCTTTATAATTGGGGTATATATATATGTGTGTGTGTATGTGTGTGTATATATATATATATATATATATATATATATATATGTGTATTCTGACTTTTTCTCTGATCTGTTTGTCCTCTATAACTTTACTAATTATTTTTGTCCACTGAAATTATCTGTTATTAAGAAAAATATATTAAGATAAATTATTGATACAATCCCATGTGTTTATTTTTGTGTCTTCTGTAATTTCTGAACGTTATTTTTGTATCTTTGAGAATATAAATATTAATAAAATTTTACTATATTCATCTTAGCATTTCAAATGTGCTTATTAGTTTCTGTTAATGTTTTTGTTGGAACTCCCTTTGTCACATATCAAGATTTAGATACTGCTTTCTTTCTTCTTTTTTTTTTTTTTGGCTTGCTATATTCAATGTATTTTAACCATTCTCAATATATTTACTTTATTTGACTTATATAATAGTTGATTTTATTTTCTAAGTAAATATGAAAATCTTTGTATTTTTACTAGTGAGTTTGAGCTATAATTTATGTCACAGTTTCTCTATGATATATATTTACACACAAATAATCATAAATGTACAGAGACACACATGATATAAACACATATTTTTCCTTTATGTAATCTACACTGTTTTCTCTTTTTTGGCATTTATTTTTCTATTTAGGAAGTTTTAATTATATCTATATACATATACAATTTTCCTACTTGTTTCCTTTATAGTAACATTGTTAGATTTTGCTTTTTTATCTCATCTATTTTATATTTTTAAAAATTTATTTTATTGTTTGACAGGAAGAAGGGGGAGGGCCCAGAGCAGTCTCCACAGCCGTGTATCATTAGTTTCAGCATAGGTTCATTCAAAACAGGTGAACATGAGTCAGCGCAAGATGGGAACCTAGCCAGGGGCCTCCTGCATGGGAAGCATGCCTCGGTTCAGCTTATGGGTCCTTACAGGCCAGGACCAGGACTCGATCCTCAGACCCCGTGGCTACAAGGTGAACGCTTAACCCACTGAGCCATCCTGGCATCCCAGAGTCTGCTTTTTTTAAATGGCGTTTTACAATTTTCTATTCTGACTTATTTGAAATAAAGAATATTGTCATTTTCCTTGCTCTCCTTTTTTCCTATCATCCAGTTTGAAACAAAGTGTATTTCTACTGTAGCTATTATTTATGAGAAAATTAAGGATCTTATTCTACTTCTGAGATGGCTTTAGATTTCTATGTCTATTTGATCTTTCCTATTTTTTCAATAACAATTTTTTTGTTGGTTCTGAAATGAGTATATGGTAGGACTTGCAAGGAATTTTGTCACACAAAGTTGGAAAATGGCATTAACTAAAGCATTGCAGATTTGTTGGCAAATCCTCTTCATAGGATCTGCATCTGTTCCCTCCAACATGAATCAAAAAGAACATCAACAACCTCCATCAATCCAAATTGATTTCATAGGCTGCTGCTCCACATTATGTTAATTAGTGTGTTGCAAAATATATGTTCTATATTGAATCTAGAAACAAAGTGAAAGAAAGACAAATGGGCACCTTTATTTAGACTCTTCAGAGTCTTAAATAGGCTAAAGTGCACAGTGAATCTCCCAGAAGAGGATTTGGCACCAACATAGTACAAATTTAACTGACAGTAAAATCTCATGTCTCAGTGTGCTCACTAAACTCTTCTGAAACTAATATTTTGTGAACATAGTTTTGAGTATGCTGATCTTTCTTGAGAGCTTTAAGAGATGGTATGAGAAAAGGCACTATTCTGTGTCCCAGCTCAGAAAGCATGACTCAACTACCTCATTGAGAGAGTTAAAAAAAAAATAAAAAAATAAAAAAATATATATATATACATATATATATATATATATATGTATATATATATATATATATATATAGAGAGAGAGAGAGAGAGAGAGTAAGAAAGTGGGAGAAGGAGGGAGGGCTGAGAGCAGTCCCCATAGTTTCACATCATTAGTTCTGACACAGTTTCATTCCACACAGGTAGATGTGGGCTGCACATGGTGGGAACCGAACTGGGGGCTTCCCACATGGGAGAGGAGAACGCTCACCACTGACCCATCCTGGTGGTTACCAGTTACATCAAAGTGCAGCATACGGTTTTGCGTGGGCTGGAGCCAGGAATCAAGCACTGGACCTCACAATTTCCAGGCAAGCACTCAACCCCTCAACTATCCTGTCATCCTTCCACCACCTGCCCCCGACGTTTTTTTTTGTTTTGTTTTGTTTTTGAAAGAGAGAGTTATTTAAATATTACATCAATCAAGCTTTAGAGTTTCAAGCAAGAAAAACTGACTCTTATTATATTAAACAAGTGGTATGTTAAAAAAATTAAGTACCTCAGTATATTGATAGGAGTCTGGAAAATAAGGGTGAATCTTAAGTAGAAACCATGGAGGACCTAAGTGGTTAAAAGAAGCTAATAGAATATCCAGATTTTTTTTTTAATTGCCTTGGCAGTATGCTGCCACCACATGACACCAATGCCTCAGCACACTGACACCACAAGTCATTTAATGAATTCTAACCAGCCCTTGCCTCACTTACCCCTGATTGAAAATCTTGTGGAGCATTATACAATTGGTAAATGCTATGCTAAGAATCTCTTCCTTTGGTGGCAAAACTGAGAGGAGAGATGACCTGACTCCTACGGCTTTCTTGTCACAGCAAATTGTAGAGCTTGCCTGCTTGCCATTGAGGCTAAATAGTTATGATTTTTATTGTGGCATCCTGTTTGAAGACATGAATGCCAGACTGTCACATGATAGATGATAGATAGACAGATAAATAGATAGATAGATAGATAGATAGATAGATAGATAGATAGATGATAGATAGACAGACTGATAGATAGATAGATAGATAGATAGATAGATAGATAGATGTCACAGTTCCTTGTAGATTATTATAACTGTATCTGAAAATCTGAAATAGACCTGACAGATTGCTTAGTATAGAAAGGGTAGTAAGAGCCCACAGAGAAACTGCATCATGACATACATGATGAACATCATCAAATGAACTGAATGCTCTAACCAGTGGTCGGCAAACTGTGGCTCGTGAGCCGCATGAGGCTCTTTGACTCCTTGGCTGCAGCTCTTCCATGAAATGTTTAGTGCAGGCACGGAATATTATTTATTAACTTGCCTTGTAAGAGACGAGTAAACATTTTTGAAATGCAAGCCTACAGAAAAGAGGCACATTTTTAGAAAGCAACAATAGCACAGATAGTCGTTCGCAAACATGTGTATCATTATCTCCATCGAATTGCTGCCCACCGAAACGTATTTTAACTACAAATAGAAAGAAAGCAGTCGAGGAACTCCAGAGGAGACAAGAAAGGTCAGTTTTTGTTTTTAATCACTGGGTGCAATCTTCTAACAATGTTAATATGGCAAGTTTTGTAGTTAGTCAGGAGGTTGCTCAGAGAGGAAAGCCATACATGGACGGAGACTATATAAAGAGTTGCTTTACAAGTGAATCCGAAGAGCTTTTTCGAGATTTTAAGAATAAAGCAGATATTTAAAAAAAAATTTGAGGGGAGGCCGGGATGGCTCAGTGGGTTGGGCGCTCGCTTTGCAGCGCCAGGGACCGGGGATCGAGTCCCGGCCCTGCCCCCGGCCCATGCGGAACCATGTGCTGGGCTGGGAGCTCCCCCAGTTCAGTTCTCTCTCTGTCTCTGTATCTCTCTCTGTCAAAATAAGTGAATAAATAAAAATATATTAAAAAAAAAATTTGAGAGATACCTTTGTCTGCTAAAACAGTGAAAGATAGAACAGTAAAAATGTCTGCAAACATAGCAAACCAACAAATTGAAGATCTCAAATTGGCCTCAACTCTATCAATAGCAGTTGACGAGTCTTGTGATATAAATGGCACAGCGCAAGTTTCTCTTTTTGTGCAATTTATCTTCACTACAGGCCCTAAAGAGGAACTTTTGGGATTATTGCCACTCAAAGGATAAATGTGTGGAGTAGATATAGCAAATGTTGTAATTGAGTGCTTCAAAAAACATCAAATTCCATTAGAAAAAATTGTCTCGATTTCAACAGACGGAGCGAAAAGTATGACAGGTGCAAGAAATGGGTTTGTCGCTATTTTGAAAGAAAAAATTAATCACGAGATACTTACTTACCATTGTATTACTCATCAGGAAGCACTATGTGCGCAGACATGTCCTGAAGAAATTTGCAAAGTAATGGAATTGGTGATTAAAATTATCAACTCCATTGTATCTAAAGCTCTTTACCATCGCCAATTTAAAGAATTTCTAATTGAGGTAGAGAGTGAGTATGCAGATCTTCTGCTGCATAACAAGGTTCATTGGTTATCGAGAGGAAACGTTTTAAAACATTTCGCTTCACTGTTTACTGAAATAAAAGCATTTCTTCTTGAGAAGAATGTTCACTATGCAGAGCTAACGAATGATCTGTGGATCCAGAAATTTTATTTCATGGTGGATGTTACTTCTCATCTAAATCAGCTTAATCGTAAGTTACAAGGAAAAGGAAACACAATTTTTTCGATGTTAGAAGAAGTCATTTTATTTGAAAACAAATTGTCGCTTTTTGCCAAAGATTTTGAAAGAGAAACTCTAATTCACTTTTCATGCCTATTGAAATATTGTCGAGAAAATAAGTTTAATATTGACATTTGCTATTTCAGAACAGCACTGTTAAATATGAAGGAAACTTTTCTCAGCAGGTTCAAAGACTTTAGAAACAGCAAAGCGACGTTAGCCTTTGTTAAAAACCTCTGAATGCCACGGTAACAGAAATAAATTTTTCTCCCTTTAATATTGATATTGGCAGCTTTGAAATGCAGTTGCTGGATTAAAAAAATAAAGAATTGTGGAGCTCAAAATTTGAGCGTCTTTGTGCCAATTTAGAGCTATTGGAGAAAAATAAATGTGAATTAAGTTTACAGCACAAGTGGTCTGCTTTGAAAGATCTGGAGAGGGAAGATATGTTGGAATAGTATTCCTGACTCATATGATCAACTGAAGAAACTAGCGTTTGCTGTTCTTTCCTTATTTGGGTCTACATATTTATGCTAACGATCATTTTCAAGCATGAACTTTATCAAGAGTAAATTAAGAAATCGGCTTATCGATGAAAACTTGGAATCGTGCCTAAAATGAAAAACAACAACATACAAACCTGACTTACCCTTACTTTCCAAGGAAATGCAAGACCATTGTTCACATTAGTGGAGTATTTGTAGTTATTTTTTAAGGATACCTTTTATATTATTTAACTTGTTATATTTTTAAATAAATATTATCTTTATATAAGTATGATACCAAGTTTTATTTAATGTACCGTAAGTTAAACTAAGACATATTTAGCAAAGGCAAGCTCGAGAGTGTACTTTTAATCCTAATTATTTCCATAAAAGTATCTCTACTAAAGTAAAGCTTAAGTTTTAAAAAAATGGCTCTTTGAATAAACTTCAATTTTGTATTGTTTCTATTTGGCTCTTTTGGATGACGAGTTTGTCGACCACTGCTCTAACTATAGGTGAACTTGTGGTTGAAAATTCCATGAGAAATTAGACTATGTAGTCAAGCAGGTTGAAATTCAGAGACCCTGACATTTGGACATGCATGTTAATGGAAACATTACCATGCTCAGGCTGTGAACTATAACACACAGTGTTTAGTATATTTATCCAGCCACTAATTCCCTCATTTATTTATTGAATTGTTAATCCAAAGATACTGTTATGAAGATAAAACACTATTTTTGAGGAGCTTGAGAGAGTCAATGTAAATACATCAATACAACACAGGATGATACATGAAATGAGATATTCAGAAAACTTTTATTGAACACCAATTATGTGCTATGCATCTGGGGGATACAGATACTCAATACTTTGTGATAACTCTCAAAGAACTCCACTTAATGATAAAAATAAATTCAAAAACAAGTGCAGTAATTACAACCCTGTGTGATAAGTACAATAATATGAATACAGATACTGGTAGCACAGAGATGATTTAATAGGTTATAATGCACTTTAAAGCAAGTACTTGGCAATTATTAAGTGCACAGGGTAAAAAATAGTAATAATATTTTCTAATTTGTCAGTTCAAAAACTTTGCTGATTCTAATATTCTTCTCACAGCAAATTATCCCTTTATTTGAAAACTTCCCTGGCTTAATCCCCCATATTATAAAACACTTTACCATTAAATAGCTTTAGTCAGCAACTCCAATTTACCCTGTGACAAATAATTAAATTCAGAAATTACATATGAGATTGGGCATTTATATTCACTCTGAATGGAGGAGGGGAATCAATGAAGATATTCAGATGAGTAATATATTGTATTATACTGTTCTCATTATTCACGTTATTAATTATAAAGATAAAAGCCTAATTATTTCTCAGTCTCAATTGGCTAACTTTATTTATGCATACATGGATTTATTTGTTCATTTAATAAATACTCCTTGAACAGTACCTCTGTGTCAGGCCTGTGTTAAGCACAGGTCACACAGAAAAAATTGACACAGATGTGGCTTTGAGGCCCTAATAATACCGTTGCAATATCATTAAGTAATTACAATTATAATAGTTTGTTCCAAAAGTGTGCACATAGGAAAGTACAACTCCAGCTGAAGAGTCCACGTTTTATCAGTTTACAGCAGTAGAGGGGGTCCATGGTATCTTTTTTTTTAACATTTATTTTATTGTTTGAGAGAAGGAGAGAGAGAGAGAGACAGAGAGAAGGGGGGAAGGCCCTGAGCAGTCTCCATAGTTGTCCATCATTTTTTGTGATATGGTTTCCATTCCACACAGGTGACTGTGGGACCACATGGGCAGAAACTGAACTGGGGGTGGGGGGACTTCCATATGTTGGTATATAATATGTGTACTTATTTCAATACTACCTACAAAGTTACAGCAGTCAAAGCACTATGGTCCTGGTATAAGAATAAATATGTACATTAATGGAATAAAATTTAACGACCAGAAATAAAGTCATTCATCTTTGGTCAATTAATTTTTGACAATATACCAAACCCTTCAATGGGAGCATAAACAATTTCAATAAATGGTGCTGGGACATTTGT
>PVKE010043733.1:0-13266 GCA_004027555.1 Craseonycteris thonglongyai | reverse complement strand
CAGTCTCCATAGTTGACAGCATTAGTTTTCCATATAGTTTCATTCCACAGGTGGGCGCGGGGCTGGGCAGGACAGGAACTGGGCCAGGAGCCTCCCGCATAGGCCCCAGCAAAAACTGAACTGGGGGCACGCCCCTGTTCAGCATATGGGTCCACCTGGGCCAGATCTGGGATTCGATCCTTGGTCTCTGGGGCTGTAAAGCCCTTAACCTGATGAGCCATCCCAGCTTCCCCTAAGTGTAAATTCTTAAACACATTATGAGAACCACCAATTCTCTCTTTAAAAAAGCATTATCAATTTGCTTTCCTACTGATTAGTGAGAGTTTCTTTAACAATCTTACAAATACTTGACATTAAAACATTTTACTAAATTTTCCAATGCGTTCACCTCCCCTCCATAAAACAAACAAACAAAAAAGTGTTGTATTATTTTTATTTGTGTTTCTCTGATTACTGAGTTTCAGCATCTTATTTTTGGCCATTTGTGTTTCTTCTTCTGTGATATACTGGTGTGCATTTATTGCCCATTTTTCTGTTAGCTATATCTTTTTTTTTTTTAAGATTTATTTATTGTTTTTTGACAGAGAGAGAGAGAGAGAGAGACAGACAGAGAGAGGGGGGAGGGCCCAGAGCAGTCTCCATAGTTGACAGCATTAGTTTTCCATATAGTTTCACTCCACAGGTGGGCGCGGGGCTGCACAGGGCAGGAACTGGGCCAGGAGCCTCCTGCATAGGTCCCAGCAAGAACTGAACTGTTGGCACACCCCAGCTCAGCATATGGGACTGCCTGGGCCGGAGCCAGGATTCAATCCTTGGTCTTTGGGGCTGCAAAGCGAACACTTAACCCGCTGAGCCATCCCAGCTTCCCCTATGTCTTTTTCTTATTGACGGGATACTGCTCCTTACTCTGTTATACTTAGTATAGGTATTTTCTCCTGGTTTGTCACCCTTTTTTTCCTTTTGCCACAACATTTTAGTTTTACTATAGTCAATTATGCCAATTTTTTTCTAAGGTTTTTGCATTATGTGTTTTAAAATTAGTATTTATATTAATTAGGATCATATCAGGAAAGAGGAATCACAATAACAGGAATAGGGAAAGTGTATTATTAACCTTTAGAGACCCCTAATGCTTATAGGAATAGCAGCTATAAACCCCTAGGTCTAAGATAGAACATCTCTTTTCCCCACCCCTATAATCCACCTAATCCCCATCCTCCCAACCCCCAGGGCTGAGAATACAGACCTTGTTTAGAGCCTTGGTTCCTTGGATGACAGTAAGGTCACTGTGGTGCCTGGCCTGCAGAATTTGCTGGAAATCTACCCTACAAATTTGTAAGAAATCCACTGTCTAGGGTGCATGGGGAGGTATATTGCCCAAGGGAATTGACTATGAAACCACCCAGAAGTAGGCTGGAGGAAGCTGGTGGCCATGGGGTGCTGCTGGTAACCATGCACTGTGGAGTCCTACTGGAGGAGCCACTGCAACCAGGGACATGAGCACACTCTTCTGACATCCCTTCAGCTCCCTCTGATAGAATGCAATATGGTGTCAGCTGGCAAAGTCGAAATCTTTAAAGGGCCCGACTCTGTTTTCTGCAGAACAACAAGCGAAGGAACAAAGGGACAATAAAAAGGAATAACTGGCATAGCACTTTACTATACCTGGATTTTATTTTTTGTGTATAATTTGAAATAACCTGGAACAGCCTTTTTTATAAAGATTCAATGAAATTGGAAGCAACTTAAAGGTCTGTTGATAAAGAAAAATGCTTGAATACACTATGGTACTTCCATACTGTAGATTTCTGTGCAGTAATAGTGAAGTGCACATCCAGATATATGTATGTCCTAGTGGAAAATCTCTAAGTCATATTGTTGAAAAATAACAAAATGTAAAACTATGATGTAACACTAATTATGATTGCACACACACACACAAATACCACATATTCAGAAGTCAAAGTTCTTTTGAGATTACTTTATAAGACTACAATTAACATCTATTTGCAAACCAACACTAAAGTACCTCATATAATATCTTAACTGTGTTAGAAACATCTTTATGCAATTTTTTGTTCTTTTCTAGCTAACTTCTGATTTAGAGATGTCACAGAAATAAATCCTATCTCAGGTCAAATTGACTCATTTTAAATTAGTAAAAGTGTAAAAACTTAACTTTACGTAATAAAAGTGTGTATGTGTGTGTGATTTCTTTTAGACAGAAGTTGAGAAAATTATTTCAGTTGCCTGGGACATCTTTCAGCCCCTTCTTTTTGGACTTATTGGAGCAGAGGTATCTATTACATCTCTCAGACCAGAAACTGTTGGTAAGAATTTCAAAGTAGTGCTTTTGCTAATATCAACTCTTTTTTCATTCAGTTGAAATAGCTATAGTATATATATTTTCAGCCATTCCCATTGTCACATTATACAAAAATTTAACAATGATCTAAGTCTTTTAGAGTACTTCATTAGAAGTAATTTATAAGTCTGAGACTGTAAATTTTATATTTTTAATATTGTTCCTTGTAAAAAAAAAAAAAAAGGTAGGTAACACTTCATACTGCTATTGAAAAATGCAGGCCTTAAAATTTTTTCCAAAAAAAGGAGTGCTCATCTAGACTTGTTCTGATCAAGGGCCAGAATTTTAAAGATAATTAGTGAGTTCTATAATACCCATGGAATATAAATGTTTATTTGTTCATTCATTCTTTTATTCTTTTATGCATTCAAAAGCTATCACATTAAAATTCTTGATTCATAGCACTATACTTAAAGTTAATTTGCACATATATACCGTACTCATTATTTCCTATTTTCTTCTCATCACAATAATCTCTACTCATCCTAGAGAATCTATCCCGACACCTCCTTCTATATCTCAAACATAGATTCTTCCCTTTTTCTCATATACCTTTAAATATATTTGTCAGTTTTATCTTCCTCCAAATTTAAACAGATTCTAATCTCTCCTATTCTAAAATAATATCCTTCCATTCTAATACATACTACAAGGTGGGTTAAACTTGAGGACACTATACAACATGAAATAAGCCAATCACAAAAAACATGAACACTATATGATTTCACTTATCCGGAGTAGTCAAATTCATAGAAATAGAAAATAAACAGTGGTTGCCAGGGTTTTGGGAGAGAGGGAAATGGGTAGTTTAATAGGTATAGAGTTTATTTTGCAAGATAAAAAAGTTCTGGAAATTAGTTGCACAAAAATGTGCATGTTTTAACTTCATACATACTACTGAATTGTACACTTAAAAGTGGTTAAGATGATAAATTTTGTTATGTGTATTTTACTACAATTAAAAATTATTCTTCCTCCATTTCATTTCCCCCCCTCACCAACCACTCTACCTCTCTATTCATCTTTTCAAACTTTTCCAAAGAGGTAATCATTATCCCCTTTTTCCATTTCAACTCTTATTCGTATTCCCTTGTTCAACACATTTCAGTCCAGTTTCTGCCCCGTCACACAACCAATCCTGCTCTGGCCAAGGTTATATTGCTAAATCTACTGAATACCTATTGGTCTTTATTTGATTCTATTGGCCTCTTTGAAACCCTTTTTACATTGATTTTGAAACTTCATATTTTCCACTGCCATTTGAGTTCTTCCTATACACTGTCTGTGGCTTAAATGCTGCTCTTCTTCTAAGTTCTTTCCAAAGCTTCTGTGCTGCTCAGTTTATATCATCTCTCTGAGCTTATCTACACTCAGTGGCTTTGATTATAAACCATTTACTTCCAAAATCCTTATCTCTAAATCAATATATCCAGTTGCTAATTTGACATCACTACTTATAAGGTTCACAAAACTTCAAACTTAATGTTCCTAAAATTTCCTCTTCGTCCTCTCCCCAAACCTTCAGTGTTCCCTCCTGGGAATGGTATCGCCTTTTGTATCCTGTAGTTCAGACAACAAATACTTTCAAAAATTTACCAACCTGTGAGAAATACCCTTTAAGAAATAGCCACAAAATTTTTTCTATAAAGAAACCATATTGCAGATTTACAATAGATCCTCTAGAAATGTCTGTCTGGTGTTTTACAGCCTTTTGAACTTATGAAACTTATGAACTTATGAAGTTATTTATCCTTGCTGAATTTTTTTTCAACTGTGCAATGAGAAAAATTACCCCACAGGTTGTAAGGATAAGTAAAGGCTTAATACAGAACATAGCACAGAGTGAACACTTAACAAATGAACAAATGTTACTTTTTAAAAAATCACTTAGTAGTCACCTTAGCTATGACTGATAGGTGCATTAGTCTGCAGCAGCCCTTGTCACAATCCCATATTGTGCAAATCCAAATGAACTTATCTTTATCACCATAGGATCCTAAAGGACCGAGTGTAGCACTGTACATGTGAACCAGGGCTGATGGCACATACTGCTATGTTAAAACAGGTGTATACTGCCAGTGTCTATTTTGATTGGTCAGTGCTTAGCCATCTCTGTTCTGATTGGCTGATAAGTATTTTGACTATTGCCTCTGGTCTTATCCTCAGTGAAGAATTCTCAACCATTTTTATGAAAATACTATTATTTTCTTCTTCTTGCTGTCTTACCAGTATGTTTATATTACACTTAACTGATAATATATTGATTTGTTGTTTGTTTCTATCTTCCTCTGACTTTGAAGTTAGTAGAGGCAAAGAGTGTACATTATATATTTTTGGTTCCCAGGACCTAGTCCCAATCCTGCCATGCATAGTAATCATTTAATAAATTCTTGTTGAATTAACACATGGAAGAAAGTGTGGTTTTTGCTTTAAAGCATAAGAGAAAAAACACTCAAATTTTCTTTTTAAAATTCAAGTATGTTTAATTAATATCTCCTTTTTAATCTAGGAAAAATAACCTTTTAAACAAATGGTCTGATTGATCCTTAATATTAAGGCTTTGCTAAATTATGCCTAACTATATTTGTCTTTTACATTTTTTAATAGATTTAGATTATTGCTGTTGATAGTATCTTGAATCAATAACCTTGAGGATCTATTTCTCCCCCAGTATTTCATTATGTCTAAAAGTTGAGTATTTCTTACAGGCCTTAGCGTTGCTACCCTGAGCATTGCAGTATTGGTACGAATTTTGACCACATTTCTGATGGTGTGTTTTGCTGGTTTTAACATAAAGGAAAATATATTTATTTCTTTTGCATGGCTGCCAAAGGCCACAGTCCAGGTAATAATGGCTAGGATGGCTTAGCATTTTAACTTCTATTTCTATGTGATAACCTTGAAATTTTGCAAAAGAGGGCTTGCTTATTCAAATTTGGTGAAAGTAAGTAATTAAAATTTGGTTTATAAAGAGTTTATACTAATCTACTCTTTAAAAGTTTTATTTTTAGTGCATTGTTTTCTTAAATATGACAGCTCATGTAAATTTATTTAGATCACCAGAGTTCAACAAAAATTTCAATAAATCCTTACACTACTAGAAAGCAGTACTAGCAGAAGGAAAGAGCTTGAATTTTCATTAGTCAGAGCTCTCTAAATCCCCCAGAAAGATAGTTGTTAATTCTTTTCATTTCTAAATCTTCTAAGAAGAGAGTGAAACAGAAATAGCATGCCCATCTTGTATTTGGAAACAATTCAGTGCCAATATGATTGATGACCAGTTATGCTTGACCACAGTCTTTCTATATAAAGTAGAAAGATTTATTAACAAACAGCTAAGAAAATACTTTCTCTATTTCCTAGATTATTAGTTGATATTAACTTTTTCAAACTAGCTGAACCTCCATGTCTCAATCACATGACCCAAAATTTATGCACTCTAAGGAACAAGGTACTGACAGATTTTTGACCATGAACTTGGTAGAATGCCTATAATTGCTAATTAAATTAGAACTGTTATATTATGATTTGTCGTAAATATATTTCTGATTGTACTGCCTATCTTCCAGACCAAACATAGCAAATGAGATTTAACTGTTCCATCCCTGATTATTTTGCAATTACTTAAGTGTGCAGCTTTCTATTTCCGATTATTTTGCAATTGTTTAAGCATGCAGAATTCTATTTCATGAAATGAAAATCAAATGTTCTTAATTTTGGAAGCTTTGGGCTGTATATGCTCTATAGGCGTATGCTGTATTTTGTGTGGCTATGGACTTGGGCATTATTCCAGAGAAGTGGTTTTCTTTTTTCCCTATCAGATGTTCAAAGATGTCTGAAACATAATAATAACAATACTGTGAGGCTAATATAGTACCAAAAGTGGAAGAGTTTCTCCCTCACAGTGCCTTCAGCTTACACACTACTTTTGGTAACTTTAGTAGGTAAAAATCAAAATAATCACTCTAGTAGCTTTAATATGAAAGATTTCTTTCTAAACTTTCCTGATTTTAAAGCAAATTTTAAAATAAGAAGAAATTATCTCAGAAATGTTGAATAATGTATTTCTATGAAGCAAGTATTGTTAGATTTTTTCTCCTTTTGCCACTGCATAAGAAACAAGATTTCTCATGTATTAATATTTGTATTACATTAGCTGTTTTTTAAACTTTTTTGCTCATGTAATATTATAAGAAATATATTTTAAATCACAACTCAGCATACATACAAACCCCAAAACATACACACACACATACATACACAACAGAGAACAGAAACAGAAGTATACAGTTGATCCTTGAAAAACATGGTGGTTAGAGGCACCAAATGCTGCCTTGTCAAAAATCTACATTTAACTTTCAACTCTCCCAAAACTCAGTTGTCCTTCAGTATCCACAGGGAATTGGTTCCATAACCCCACTGTGGATACCAAAATTCAAGGATGCTCAAGTCTCTTATATAAAATGGCATAAAACAGGTCATACAGTCGGCCCTTTGTGCAGTCACAGATTCCCAACTGGAAAATACTATTTTTGATCCACAGTTAGTTGAATCCACAGATGCAAAATCCAGAGATAGGGAGGGCCAACTGTATATTTATTGAAAAAAAAACCCCACACCTATGTATACATTGACCCACACAGTTCAACCCCATTTTGTTCAAGGGTCAATTATATATCATAATGTGTGCAGTTCTTGCCAAGAATTCATGAAATGTTAAATGAATTATGGTACTGGATAACCTGCAATAACAAGGTCCCTCTATACAAGGACTAAATTAGATAGATTTTTTAAATTTCTCACCAGCAATCCAGCATGGACATTCCAGAGTTGGCAGGGTAACCACTACCCTCAGCTTGTACCTTCCACACACACGTCCAACTTTCACCAATTCTATTCCAGTGCGAAGTGGGAAAGACTAAAGTACAAGTTCCATTTCTTTTCAGGGAACAATCTACAAGTAGCCTTTATCACTTCCACTTACCTCTTAGTGGCCAGAACTCAGATACATAGCTTCTTCTTGTTGCAAAGAAGGCTGAGAAAAAGAAGACTCTATTTGGACACAAATGTGACCAGGTAAAATTCAAGAGTTCTATTATAGAAGAGAAAAGAACATTCAGATATTTGTGAGTAATTAGTAGTCTTGCCTTTTTGTCCCATACACACTGACATTGTCTCTTCTCTTTTTCACTGACCCAGAAGCTAACATTATTGTGTTCTGTGGAATAGGGGATTGATTAATATATTATTTACCACATGCACTAATATTGCATTTTGCCTCTAAAATAAAAAGAGAATGTTTATAGAACTTTGCAGTAGATACACTTTAAATGAAACTTTTCTCCAACTCCTGAGACAAAGAGTTAGCCAAATACCTAATAAGGTTTAACTTCAAGTTTTGAAGGTGCCTACCACTTTTCAAGTTTCCTGATGTTTAACAATGAGTTTAGACTCTAAAAAAATACATATCCTTATGGTTTGTTTGTTTTTTTTATCTAAAACTTCATCATCTTCTAATAAGTATCACTGCATTTTTTTTCATGGTGTTCTTTCTTAATTTAAAATTCCTAAAGGTAAAAGAATAAGATAACCAGCAACTTTCATTTTTACTCAGGAGAAACTTAGTATATAGAATCATGTTATAGTTAATTAATATCATGAGTCTGTGTTTGCCTTGTATTTTGAAAGATATTTGCCTGATATTTTTGTAATTTTACCTTATGCAAATAGATAGGTACATATAAATCATCATTCTTTCCCCCATGCAAGGGCAGGGAAAATTTAAAACCATCAAAACCAACTTCAGGGGAAGCTGGGATGGCTCAGCAGGTTAAGTGCTCCTCTGGGGGGCGAGGATTGAGTCCTAGTCCCAGCCCCAGTCCATGTGGACCCATATGCCGAACTGCGGTGTGCTTCCTGTGTGGGAGGCCCCCAGCCCGATTCTCGCCCCACTGGGCCCCTGCTCTCCTATGTGAAAAGAAACCATGTCAAAAATTAATGATGTGCAACAATGGAGACTGCTCTGGGCCCTTCCTCTTCTCTCTGTCTCTGTCAAAAACAATAAAATAAATCTTAAAAAAAAACAAAGCAACTTCAGTATACTTAAAAAGAATACTAAAAGAACTTCCTTAGTTGAGCAAAAGAGCAAGCAATTTTTTTTGCAAATGATAAAATAATTCACCTTTTTTCTACATACTTGTCTTATATTTCCTTTAAACTTTTATAGGCTGCAATAGGATCTGTGGCTTTGGACACAGCAAGAGCACATGGAGACAAACAGCTGGAAGAGTATGGAATGGATGTGTTGACAGCAGCATTTTTGGCCATCCTCATCACAGCCCCAATTGGAAGTCTACTGATTGGTTTGCTCGGCCCCAGGCTTCTCCAGAAAGCTGAACATCAAAATAGACATGAAGAAGTTCAAGAAGAAATTTCTATATGATTTTAGAGGTGAAAAGAGAGAATGCTGATTATAATGATTAGAAAGCTGTTACCAGAGGCTACTTTTATCAAGATGGATATTAAAACATGTAATGTTTAAGCTTAATATGTAATGGAACCTAAAATGTGGCTGTTTCTTTAAACAGCATTTTTAGCCATTACCCTTTCCATGTGGGTGATAATGTTCTATATCTCCAACCTCGTCTACCTTCTTTTTCCAAACACCCCTTCATCATGTACCTTCATTTATATAGGGACATATACACTGTAATGTACTATCACAATGATCACAATGCAAAACTAACACGGTAAAGACCAAGTTCAGAACCCTGTTCCGCCGGCCAACAGCTTGCTCTGACTTACTGTTGCAGTCATGGTTGGTGCATGATCTCTTAGCCTCTCATGCCTAACGTTGGTTTTGGCTCCTCTTTTCTTTTTGGTTTTTAAATACCACAATGCCATTCCCTCATCAGTTTCTTCCCTCACTCTGCCAGCTAATCTGCCTCTTCTCCATTTCTGCCGTCCTTATTGTAACTGATTGATCTCACCAGAATTTTAAAGTACACAAAGTATCTTCATCAGTTCTTCCTCTTGCGCCTATTTAGATGGCAAAAGACCTTATCCTGTCTCCTACCTAGCTACAAAGAGCCACTTGTTTCAGTTTCAGTGGCCCATCTGAGTTTGCCTTCCCCTCAGGAATGCCCTGTCCAGCCTTTCTTACTTGTTTCTTGTGACACACAGCCTCAGGGTCTTCCTATTCTCGAGGCAAGAGATAGCTAAATTTTAAATCTATGTGAACCTTATGAAGATCGTATTAATCAGGGTAAGAGCTGGGGACCAGGAAGAGCATGCAAGCTCTCTGGTGTCTCTTCTTATAAGGGTACTTACTAATGCCATCATGATGGTTCTACCCTTATGACCTCATCTAAGCCTACTTACCTCCCAAAGGCCTCATCTCCACATACCATCACATTTGGGATTAGTGCTTCAACATATGAATTGGCTGGGGGCAGGGCAAGCAAGTGAGGATGGCAACCAGCTCATTCCAGAGCAAGGGTGTCATACTTCCAAGGATAGTGCTAAACAAACACTGTATATTCTTGTTCTTCAATGCCCTTTTATCCCTTAGGGTCCGTGTCATTTATCTCCCCTCTGAGAAGTACTTTTTTTTTATGTAGAATAATTAGATTTTAGCTCTATAAGTAATTTTTACATTCCAGTGTTTTTTCTTTAGTGACCTTGATTTGACTTAGGTATTCTCAATATTTCCTGAGCCATTTTTTAAAAATGATCTCATCCATTACATTCTTTAAAAATGCAGTTAGTGAGGTCATATGTTTCCTGATTCCTTTGGTCTGACTTATTTTGCTTAATAAGATGGTTTCAAGGTTCATCCATGTTGTCACAAATGACTATTTCATCTTATAACCACATATGACCTCACTTATAGGTGGAATACAAAACTGAAAGTAACAAAGAAACAAGAACTTATGGACACACTCAAGTTTGGCAATTACCTGAAGGGAAGAGGGGAGGGAGGTGGGAGAGTGTGGGGGGGGAGGAGTTGGGAGTGGGCACCAGATACATGGTGATGGAGGGAGAGCTGATTCTGGGCGGTGAGCACATAATGCAATGCATAGATGATGTAATGTAGAGTTGTACACCTAGAAACTACATTGCTGACTAATGTCACCCCAATAAATTTAACAATAAAAAAATGCAGTTAGTATAAATAAATAAAATAGTATTGATGACTTTTTTCTGATTACAAAATAATATATTTTAATTACAGAAAATTTACAACACAGAAAAGTACAAGGAGGAAAACTGAAACTACTCTTAATGTAAACACCCATTTTATTTTGATTCTCTTAAATTTCACTCTTTACGGTTCTGAGAGATGTCTTATTTTCAGAAATACATTTGAAGATGTATAGACTGATGAATTGTTGTATATATTAAATGCTAAGCTTTCCAAATATTATTCATTCACCTGGTAATATTCAGATATTCATTTTGTAATGAATAAAACAGAAAAATCCTTGCCTTCATGGAGCTTATGTTTGAAATCCATTCATTCACTCATTCAAAATACACTTTTGACATGTCTACTATGTACCATACATTATGCTAGCTCTGGGGAATACAGTGGTAAGTTTTCAATGGAACTTGAATTCTACTGGGAGGTTGACAATGAGGGATACAAATGTGAATAATACATGGCATTTGCCTTGAAGAACCTTACAAGGAGTAAGGTATGTACAAATAGTTGTAATCCAAATGAGTGATTCAAAGTGTTCTCAGGGAAGAGAACGTCTTAGAGAAGGTGATACTTGAATTGGACCTTCAAGAGTGGATGTGATTTGGATTGATCTGGGTTAATATTAAGGAGTAAGGTAAAGAAGGAAACAACTAGGTGGAGGGCCAGCATATTAGAAAAGCTTAAAAACTGAACACTGAAGTACAGTTAAATGATTGTCCCTTGAGATTAATAAAGCAAATTAGTGAGAAGACTGGAAGAGAAAATCGACGCTTAAAGTCACACACCACATAAATCAGTGGCTAAATGTCTCTTTATTTAAGTGATTTCAGAAGTAGAGAACCATGTATATGGGAGGCATTGAAAAAACTGTTTTCCTCATATCGAATTTAGTGAAAAATGTTGCCATGAATAAGGTTCTCCTTGTTCCTCAAAAGTTTTTGGCTTTCAGTGGCATTGTTACAAATATAACCAACACAATTATTTTTAAGTTACTATTAATTTTTTACAAGAAAATGAATCCGATGTTTCTTTTGATGTTTTTTAAATCTTCATTAAATTTTCATCATATATTCTTTAAATGAATGAAGGACGCTATTTTTCAAATGTTTCAGATTACTTCTTTGTGTATGCATAATTATGTAGTTCTCTGTAACAGGTGGGAATTGCTTATACCATTCTGGGAACAAGAAATATCACACGTTTTGAGTACGTAACTCAAATTAAATCTGGCCTGAGCCCTCTGACCTGGTGAGAATGCCACAGCGCTATGTGTTCATGTGCCCTCCATCTTCCTGAGATGGCTCTGAAAACACTCCAGCAGTCCACTGCATCTGGGGCACAGAGCAGTGCCCTGGAGCCCAGCACACTTCTCTCAAAGGTCCTCCTTCCGAGCTCTACGTTTGTCTCTCCTTGCAGTATGTTTGGGGATCTACCTGCTCTTTCCTTCCCCACCATGAGAACAGAGCATTTCCTTAACCCAATACTCACAGAGAAAAAGAAAAGAAAAAGACCTTGTTTACTCCTAAAACAAGGGAGTAAATAACTTGCCGTCTTTGCTGAGACGTGTACACTATGCTGAAGGTGGGAGGGGTTCACAATAAAAAGAAGATTGTTTATTTGGTCACCCAAGAAAGAGATGTAGTTTGAATCAGATCATAAATGATAAGACAAGAAAGAACAATCCCGATAAACAGAATCACTTTAGAGAAAAACACAGAGGCAAAAAGTATTACAATGAGTGCAAGGGGAAATGTTTGGAGTATCAGAAGAAAAAATTAGAAAAGAGCAGTTTGTCTTTCTAAGAAATTTGGGCTTCTCTCCAATAAGTTGTTTTCAGCGATATTTCAAGAAGCCTGGGGATTCCATTAAACTCAGGTAAGGTGACCAGATTTTAACATTGGTAAAGCGGGACACCGTTGACCGGGGGAGGGGAGGGGGGGTTCTTGATTAAAAATTTGGTCTATCTCCTGCCGTTCCCTAGCTTGTCGTGCATTCTTTCAAAATATCGGGACTTCTTTTAAACGCCGCGGGACCCGGGACAAATTGTTAAAAATCGGACTGTCCCGCCAAAAGCAAGACATCTGGTCACCTTATTTAAAGGAAACTTTGGAACTGAGAACCAAAAGATTGAAGGGCCTCCTTCAAGCACAGCAGCTACACTTTCATTTGTTTCACATGAAGTTTCCACATAAGATTTCATTCGTAAAAAACGAAGTTTATACTGACCACAGGATATTGAGTGTTTACTTCCTACCAAACCCTGTTCCAAACACGTGCCATGTATCAATTCATTTATTCTCATCACCACATCCTTTACGGATGAGAAAACCAAATCTCAAGGACATTCTGTGTTTGCCTTTGATGCCACAGCTAGTAAGTAGCATTACTGAACTTTCAGCCCAGACAGTCTTGACCTCAAGACTATGCTCTTTTATGATTAGACCGTATGTAAGCTGACTTAAGGGGAAACGTGATCTGATTTGTGACGTTCTGGCAAGAGCAGCCCTGGGTGCCGCTTTTTGGGTAAAGGGCCCTAGGATGTCAACTCTATCTGGACTTTTACAACCCAATAGGTTAATATTCAAGAAGAGATGCTGAATAGGGTTGAATAGACGGAAATCACACCAGGCCGTCCAGGGGAGCCAGAAGTCTCGAGTCCCCAGGTAGCGCGTGCCACACCGCCACTTACACGCGCCTT
>PVKE010043732.1:0-13260 GCA_004027555.1 Craseonycteris thonglongyai | reverse complement strand
TCAAAATGTATTGTCTGGGTGGGTGGAGATCAAAGTGTCAGGCTGTCAGAATTCTAGGAATTTATGACCTTTGCAAATTCCTAGAATGCATTAAACTATTACTAGAAAGTTTTGTCTTCTGCAATCGCTTCAAAGTCCATGGTACACGGAATTCCACCCCAGACATTGCGAGCGATCGACGATCGACCAAAATTGGCCTCGCGATTGACCAGTTGACCGCAATTGACTTGTTGGCCACCCCTGCTATATATGACAAACACTCAGCAAATATTATACTCAATGGGGAGAAGCTGAAGCTTATTCTTCTAATATCAGGAACAAGACAGAGGTGTCCCTCTGTCAACAATGCTATTCAATATAGTGCTGGAAGTTCTAGCCAGACCAATCAGGCAAGAGAAAGGAATATAAATATTCAAATTGAGAGAGAGAAAGTCCAACTGTCACCCTTTGCAGATAACATGATTCTTTATATGGAAAACTCTAAAGACTATCAGAAATTTATTACAAACAATATACAAATATAGTAAAGGTGCAAGATACAAAATTAATGTACAAAAATCAACTGCATTTTTATTTGCCAACAATAAACTTCAGAAAGAGAGAAGAGAAAATTTATTCTTTTCATAATGGCAGCCAAAAAGATATAATTCCTAGAACTAAATCTATCAAATAACATGAAGGATGTATACACAGAACACTATAAAACATTATTAAAAGAAATTGAATTCGACAAAAAGATATTCAATAAGACAAAAAGAAATAGAAGGATATTCCATGTTCATGGATTGGAAGAATCAGCATAGTTAAAATGGCCATATTACCCAAAGCAATATATAGATTTAATGCAATTCTCATCAAAATCCCATACACATTCTTTCAAGAAAGGATTTTTAAAATGATCAGATTCATATAGAACCACAAAAGACCCCAAATTATCAAAGCAGCCCTCCAAAAAAAAAAAAAAAGGATAAAACTGGACGCATCATTCTTCTTGACTTCAGCCAAAGCCTCAATAATCAAAACTGCTTTGTATTAGCAGAAAAACAGATATACAGACAAATGGAAAATAATTGAAAACCCAGAAACAAACCCTATTGTTTGTTTGATGGATTATTTTCAACGAAGAAATGAAAAATATACAACGAGGAAAAGAAAGCCTCTTTAGTAAATGGTGCTGGAAAAATTAGAAAACACATACAAAATAATGAATCTGAACTGTGATCTGTCACCATATACCAATGTTAATTCAAAATGGATTAAAGACCTTTAAATAAGACCCAAAACAATAAACTGCATAGAAGAAAACATTGGTATTAAAATTATAGACCCTTGGTTCAGGGAGGAATTTATGAAGCCAACCTCAATGGCAAGGTAAGTAAAAGCAAAAATAAATAAATAGGACTTTACCAAACTAAAAAGCTTCTGCACAGCAAAGAAAACTATCAACAAAGGAAAGAGATAACCAATTAATTGGGAGAAATTATTTGCAAACAACATCTCTAATAAGGGGCTAAACTCAAAAATATATAAAGAACTTGTTCATCTCAACACACACACACAAAGCAATCCAATTAGAAAATGGGCAGAAGACCTAAACAGACACTTCTCCCGTGGAGACTTACGAATGGCCAACAGATATATGAAAAAAATTACCAACATCCCTAACAATTAGGGAAATGCAAATTAAAACCACAATGAGATACCACCTCACACCTGTTAGAATGGCCATAATCAAAAGACAAGAAATAACAAGTGCTGGAGACACTGTGGAGAAAAAGCAACACTCATATACTGTTGGTGGGAATGCAAATTGGTACAATTGCTATAGAGGACAGTATGGAAATTTCTCAGAAAATTGGAAATTGAGCTACAATATGATCTGGCAATCCTCTTTGTGGATATCTACTCAAAAATCTTGAAAACCTTATTCTGTAAGAATATATGTACCCTATTGTTCACTGTAGCACTATTCATGGTAACCAAGTCATGGAAATAACCAAAGTGCACTTTGCTAGATGAATAGGCAAAAAAAGCTGTGGTACATATATACAATGAAATTTTAATCAGTTGTAAAAAAAATACGAAATATTGCCACTTGCAACAACATGGATGGAACTTAAAATCATTGTGCTAAGCAAAATAAGCCAGACAGAAAAAGTTAAGTTAAGAAACATATGACTTCACTCACATGTGAAATATAATTCTGAAAACAACAAAGAAACAAAATTTCATGGACATAGTCAATAGTTAATATCCTCAGGGATAAATGAGGCTAAGGGAGATGAGAGGTAGGAAAGGAGGGAGGAAGAGCTAAATATATGGTGATGGAAAGAGTTGTATACCTGGAACCTATGTAATTTTACTAAACATTATAACCCTAATAAATTAAAACAACAACAACAAAAACAAATTTGCAATATAAAACTGAAAGCAACACTCATATATGGAATACAAAGCTTAAAGCAACAAAAAAACAAAAACTTGTGGACATATTCAATAGTTTAATGGTTACCTGAGCGTAAGAGGTGAGGAGGGTGGGAGAGGACAGAGGGTGATAAAAAGAAAGCTTACTCTGGGTGGCGAACACATATTGTAACACGTTGATGAAGTAATTTAGCATTGTACACCTAGAACCTATGCAATTTTTACTAACCAATGTCACCCTAATAAAGTTAACAATAAAAATAGAAAAGAATTAATACCTATTCTCCTCAAACTATTTCAAAGACTACAAGAAGAGAGCAGGCTTCCTAATTGTTTTATGAGGCAAAACCAGACAAAGACACTAAAACAACAAAAGAAAACTATAAGCCAATATCCCTAATGAAGATTCAAAAATTCTCAACAAAATATTAGCAAATTGAATTCTGAAATACATTTAAAAAATCACACACCACTATCAGCTGTGATTCATTCCTGGGATGCAAGGTAAAAGGTTCAATATATGTAAATGAATCAACATGGTACATCACATGAACAAAATTTAAAAAAATTATATGATCATTTCAATAAATACAGAAAAAGCATTCAACAAAAGCCATTTATTACAAAAACTCTCAGGAAGGAAGCTGGGATTGCTCAGTGGGTTAAATGCTTGCTTTGCAGCCCCAGAGCCTGAGGATAGAATCCCGGGCCCAGCCCATATGAACCCATATGTTGAACTTGGGTGTGCCCCCAGTTCAGTTCTTGCTGGGGCCTATGTAGGAGGCTCCTGGCCCAGTTCCTTCCCTACGCAGCCCTGCGCCCCCCTGTGGAGTGAAACTATATGGAAAACTAATGCTGTCGACTATGGAGACTGCTCTGGGCCCTCCCCATTCTCTCTCTCTCTCTCTCTCTCTCTCTCTCTCTCTCTCTCTCTGTGTGTGTGTCTATCTCTCTCTCTGTGTCAAAAAACAATAAAAATAAATCTTTAAAAAATAAATCAGCATTGTGAAAATAGAAGGAACATATCTCAGTATAATAAAGTCTATATATGACAAACCCATAGCTAACATCATACTCAATGGGAAAAAACAAGAATTTTGTTTAGGATTAGGAATAAGACAAGAAATTCCCTGACACCACTCTTATTCTATGTAGTACTGAAAATACTAGCCACAGCAGTCAGACAAGAAAAACAAATAAAAGGCATACAAGTAAGAAAAGAAGTAAAACTATCATTTGAAGATGACATGGTACTATATTTAGAGAAGTCCAACGATTCAACTCAAAATTACAAGAAGAGATGAAGGAATTAATAATGTAGCAGGATACAAAATTAATACCAGAAATCAGTTGCATTCTTATATACCAATAACAAACTAGCAGAAAGTGAAATTAAAAAACAATTCTATTTATAATTGCATGGAAAAAAACCAACACTAGAAATATATTTAACCAAGGAAGTTAGACATTTGTGTTAAGTCAACTATAAGACACTGAAGAGAGAAATCAAGAAAGATACAAAGAAATGGAAATACATACCATGTTCATTGATAGAAAGAATTAATATAGTTAAAATAACCATACTACCTGAAGCAGTTTATAGATTCAATGCAGTTTCTATCGAAATACCAATGAAATTCTTCACAGAACTATAACAAATTATTGTAAAATTTATATGGAACCATAGAACATCCAAAATGGCCACAGCAACCTTGAGAATAAAAGAACAAATTTGGAGGAATTATGCTACCAAATATTAAATTATATTATAAATCTACAGTTATCGAAACAGCATGGTATTGGCATAAAAACAGATGTGTAGATCAATGGAGCAGAATAGACAGCCCAGATTTATATGGCCAACTAATCTATGACAATTGAAGCAAGAATTTACATTGGGATAAAGACAGTCTAGTCTATTCAACAAAGGGTTCTGGACCAAGTGGACAAATACATGTAAAAAATAAATAAATTTGAACAACCTCCTTACAACATATACAAAAATAATCTCAAAATGAATTATGGACAAAAATTTAATACCTGAAACCAACCAATTTCTAGAAGAATATGGAGGATGTTACCTCTCAGATATTCCTCTTATCAACACCTTCAATGATATATGACTTTGGACAAAGGAAACAAAAGCAAAAGATAAACAAATGGGACTATATCAAATAAAAAAAAATTTTTTCAGCAAAAGAAACCATCAACAAAATGAAAAGACATCTTACAGAATGGGTGAAAATATTAGTCAATTAGGCATCTGATAAAGTATTAATATCTAAAATTTATAAGAAATTAATACAAGTCAACACCAAAGAAACAAACAATCCAATTACAAAATAGGCAAACTATCTGAATAGACATTTCTCCAAAGAGGATATATAGATGGCCAATGGACACATGAAAATGTGCTCCATGTAATTAATCATCAAAAAATGAAATTAAAATTCACAATGAGACATCACCACACTCCTATCAGGATGGCTATCATCAATAAATCATACAACAAGTGCTGTTGAGGCTGTGGTGAAAATGGAACCCTGGTTCACTGTTAGTGAGATTGCAAATTGGTCTAGCCATTGTAAAAAAATTATGGAGGTTCCTTAAAAAATTAGAAATGGAATTACCTTATGATTCAGCAATTCAATTTCTGGGTATTTATCTAAAGAATTCCAAAACACTAAATTAAAAAAAAAAAGTTACACACCCCTCTGCTTATTGCAGCATTATTCACAATTGCCAAGATATGGAAACAATCTAAATGCCCATTCATAAGCTGTTGGATAAAGAAGTTGTGGTACATTTATACAAGGGAGCATTTTATGGCAATAAAGGAGAATAAAATTGTGTATTTTGCAAAAGTGTGGATGGAACTAGAAGATATGCTAAGTGAAATAAGTCAGACGGAGAAAGACAAATACCATATTATTTCACTTATATGTGGAATCTAAAGAACAGAATAACCAACCAGAACAGAAAAAGAAAAAAAAAATACAGACAATAGTTTAGTTGCTGCCAGAGGGGAAGGAGAAATGTATGGGAGTGGGAAGGGGGATTCAAGTATATGGTGATGGAAAAAAAATAAACTTCTTAACTGATCTCCCTTCTTCTACCCCTCTCTCTATAGAGAAGCCCCAGTGGTTTGTTTTGTTTGTGCGTTTGTTTGTTTTTTTAACTAAAATTAAGTCATTATAGTTCTTAATACAAAACCTCCAGTGAACTTCTATCTCATTCAAAGGAAAAGTTCTAAACTCAATACCTGCAGTACCCTATGTGATTCAACCTTTGTCATTTTGTGTAGGGTGAGGAAGGAAAGAACCACTAAAGAAGAAGGCCGCCCAAGGGAGCTGGAAACAAGCAGGTGATGCATCTGACAGAGCATTTTTTAGTTTTGTTGGAAGCTGGGGGGTAGGGGCTGATGGACAAAGGCATAATTAATACTAGTGGGTTGCAATTGACAAAAACCAAGGTGCTACAGGCTGGCAGATATAGGTAATTAGCGGTCATAGTCCGTGATTGAAAGAAGAGGGGCCCTCCTATAAATTAGTGGTGAGTATATAAAGAGGGAAGAAAGATAGAAAAATATGCACTTAGGCCACTAACGTTTTGTTGTTGTCATTGTTGTTGTTTTGTTTGTCTTTTATGGAGAGCTCTCGATTAGGGAGAGGCCACAAAGAGCAGAAGCCACAAAGTTGTTTGTTTGCTTGTTTGTTTGTTTGTTTTTAGGGAGAGCTCTTGATCTGCACACTTAGGCCTGGGAGCACAGCCTGAGAAGAAAGGCAGTTAGAGGGCAGTGAGCGGGAGTACATGCTAAGCACTGGAAGTGCTGGAATTGCTGGGCTGGAAGATCAGAAATGGCCCCTTTGCTTCTGTGGAGGTCAGAGATCTACCTAAAGGACTGAGCACCAGCTGCCTTCCCAGAAGATGGGGAACAGAGAGGGGGCAGAAACTGCTCTCTCTTTTCCACTTGGACCTTTTTAGACTGTGCTTTCTGCTGCCTTGGGGATCTGTGTGGAAGATCACTCTGCAGATTCCTGACTTCTCCAGAAGACAGTATTGTTAATAGGGGAGAAGAGCTCCAGGTGCAGTCTAGGAGAGGTCTGGGGATGATAGGGTTCTATGTAACACTAAAATAAAGGTTCTTTTCCTTTCTTATACACAACCTCCATTTTCTCAGTTCACTGGTGCCCAAGTAATAAACACTTATTCTATGACCCAACTCCTATGTCAGTCTGTTGGCTGAACAATGCAGGTAGCATGAGCCTGGACCCTGTTTCCCTCCTGTAACAATGTCTCAGACCACATCTTCTAACAGTTTACATTCAACATCCACCCTCTTTTTATTCATCTACTTATGTAAAGTTACTTATGGTTTATTGTTAATAAGTATCTCTTCTTTTCATTTCCCAAGGGGACTATCAGATCTCAATGTGATATTAGACTCTGAAACCATTGCTTCTTTTATCTAATATATGCTTTACTGAGACAATCAGCTAGAATAAAAATAATATATAAGACATACAACTTTTAAAATAACTAAACTTTTTTTTTTAATTTATTGTTTTTGACAGAGAGACAGACAGAGACAGAGACAGAGAGAAGGGGGAGGTTCCAGAACAGTTCCCATAGTTGTATGTTATTAGTTTTCAACATAGTTTAATTCCACACAGGTGGGAACAGGGATGTGCCAGGCAGGAACCATGCTGTGAGCCTCCAGTATGAAAAGAATGCCCCCAAGAGCTGGGGGCCTCCTACATGGGAAGCATATCCAAGGTGGGAGCTGAACAGGGGGCCTCCCACATGGGAAGCTTGCCTGGCAAGAATCAAACTGGGGGAACACTCCAGTTCAGCATATGGGTCCATGCAGGCTGGGGCTGGGACTCGATCCTCAGACACCAAGGCTGCAAGATGAATGCTTAACCTGCAGAGCCATCCTGGCATTCCCAATTTGAGTAAATTGGAAATTCTGTTTGGGTCAAATATACCATCAAATAATTTGTATCATCTACTTGTGCTTACTTATCAAGGTACAGTGAAAAATCTACAAAAAGGCTTTTATGCAAACTCCCAATCAAGGACAAATAAAAATAATAGTCATCATTTTTACACTGATTCTGTTCATATTTACTCTAAGACTATCCAGTAAAATTCGGTTTCATATATTATTAAATACACTTCACTTATCCTGGAGGACACAATTGACGAGCCGGACTCTCTTCTCTCCAACTTCACCTTCATTTATTCTTTTCCCTTCTACATGTGTTTCAGACACACTGGCCTGTTTATTCCATCTCACCAAGTTCTCCCCACTTCCTAAAATGCTCTTCTGTGGGGCTTTGACATACTTACATTATCACACTCCATTTAGGTCTCTACTCAAAAAATCTTCTCAAAGAGTCTTTTTTTGTCCACCTTGAATATAATTAATGTCAGTTTTCTAAATTACCTAGTAATAAGCCAGTAGAAAGTAGAACCAGAATTTTACCTGGGTCATTTTTTAAAAAAAATTTTGCTATTAAATTTATTGGGGTGACATTGCTTGATAATAATTACATAGTTTCTAGGTGTACAATTCTACATTACAATGTCTATATATTGCATTATGAGCACACCACCCAGAATCAGCTCTCTTTCCATCACCATACATTTGATGTCTCCTCTCTACTCCCCCCACTGCTCCCACCCACTTCCCCCCTTACCCTCAGGTAACCACTAAACTATTGACTGTGTCCATGAGTTTTTGTTCCTTTGTTATGTTCAATTTTCTATTCCATCTATGATTGAGGTCATATGTTTCTGATTCTTTCAATCTGACTTATTTGCTTAACAAGATATATTGAAGGTTCATCCATATTGTCATCAATTGTTGATTTTATCTTTTCTTATTGCTCAGTAGAATTCTATTGTGTAAGTGTACTACAACTTCTTTTTCCAGTCATTTATCAAAGGACACTAGCTGTTTCTATGAATTGGCCGCTGTAAACTGTGCTGCGATGAACAATGGGGAACATATATTTTTTCAAATTAAGGTTTTCCAGTTTGGGGGGAAGATATCCAAGAGAGGGATTGCTGGGTCATAAGGCAATTCCATTCCTAGTTTCTTGAGGTATTTCCTTACGGCCATCCATGGTGTGACCTGTGACATTCCCACCAGCAGTGTATGAGGGTTCCTTTTTGTCCACAGCCTCTTCAGCACTTGTTATTCCTTGTCTTGTTGATTATAGACATTCTAACATGTGTGAGGTGGCATTTCATTGTGGTTTTTAATTTGAATCTCCCTAATTGCTAATGATGTTGAGCAGTTTTTCATATATCTGTTGGCTGTTTGTGTTTCTTTGTGGGAGAAATGTCTGTTTAGGTCTTTTGCCCATTGTTAATTGGATCATTTTTGTTGCTGCTGCTTTTGTTGTTATTGTTGTTGTTTAGTTGTATGAGTTCTTCATATATTTAACTTCAAACTTCTTCACATAGCACTCACTATTAAGTCAATACCTTGTCTCCTCAATGGCATTTTTTGTTTTGTTTTGTTCTGTTTTTAATTTTTTCTCATCATGCCAGGGTTTC
Source organism: Craseonycteris thonglongyai (assembly GCA_004027555.1). Taxonomy (NCBI): domain Eukaryota; kingdom Metazoa; phylum Chordata; class Mammalia; order Chiroptera; family Craseonycteridae; genus Craseonycteris; species Craseonycteris thonglongyai. Next base: position 4,269 of record PVKE010043732.1, on the reverse strand, counting down.
TGACTATGAGGATATCCTGCCTTTGCTGTCCCTATAAAATAACTCCTTCTGTTTTCTTTATCACCATAAATTATATGTTTCAAATGTAAATTTTTTATGAAAACTTTCTATTTGGAAATGGTCTTCTGCTCTTAAGATATTTTATGCTGCACAGTGTCTACATTCACCTTGTAGGGCATATTAAGAACTTGGTTATTCAGTAAAACTTTTCATAACCTCTTATATCTCCTTACCCTATAAGATGATTATTGATGAAAAGACCATGTTTTATATTTTATGCACCAATATAACTTTCTCATGTTCTGAATATAGTGATTAATATATATATTCTCCTAAGTTTTACTCAATTTTAAACATGGTATGCATGCTATTCTATACTTTGCTTTAAAATATATATAAAATAAAGTATGGAATAGCATATATACCATATTATAAAATATATATAAAACAAAATACAGAATAACATTCATACCATGTTTAAAACTGAATAAAACCTAGGATAAATATATGAAGACTGTCCAAAAAGTATCCAGCCATACATTATAAAAAATAGAGGCATTATGCCTAAATTTTCTTTTCTGGATAGCTTTCATATATTAGTACCTATATATGTATAAAATTTCTAGAACACAATTCAGAATAAAGATATGATTACCCATTTGAGTTGAAAAGGTCTGATCACAGAGGGACAAATGTGGGAGAGATATTTTCTTTTTTTTTCTGAATCCTTAACTGTGTTCACATATTCCCTATTCAAATAAATAAATAAATATATAAATATATAAAAAACAACTATTTGGGATAAATTACTGTTACTTGGTAAGTTGGGAGTGTAGATGAAGCAGTTTAAATTTTCACACTTCTCTATTGTTAAATATGTTTCATGACAATAATAATTTTATCATTAAAATTATAATCTTTTGATTTATTTTCTTTTATTTTAAATATTTATTTTATTGTTTTGACGGGGAAACAGAGAGACAGAGAGGCAGAGAAAAGGGGAAGGGCCAAGAGCAGTCTTCACAGATGTATGTCATCAATTTCTTGACAGTTTTTACACAGGTAGGTGCAGGGCCATGAAGAATATAAACTAGGCCTGGGCCTAGGCATGGAAAGCCTGCTCTGGTGGCAACCGAACCATGGGCCTCCCACATGAGACGCACAACCCAGTTTAGCCTATAGGTTCTGGGACTCCATCCTTGGACCCCAGAGCTGCAAGGTGAAATCTCTAGCCAGCTGAGCCTCTCTAGCATCCCCAACCATTTTTATAAGTAGAATTTCAACATCTGTAAATAACAAAAAAACAAAAACAAAACTAAAAAATATTTAACAAGGATAACTTTAAGAAATATCTAACTGTAAGTGAAACAATCAATGGTTGAGATTCTTTTGTTCCTCTTTAGTTTCTAGCCTATACCATATGACTAGGTATCAATTCATCTGTACTTAAATTAACAGTAAATATGCTATTTTTTGGTTCAATATGTTTAGTGCCTATCACTGCTATAACTATTTACCACAAATTTAATATCTAAAAATGAAATTACTTATTATTTCACAGTTATGTATACCAGAACTCCACAGACAGCATGGCCTGGCTAACTCTTCTACATAGTCTTATGATGTAAAATCTAGCTGTAATTAGGGTTGAATTTCTCACTATAGCCTCTGGAAATAATCCACTTTAAGTTTTATTTAGGTTGTTTGCAGAATTCAGCTTCCTTTTCTGAGCTGGCTGTCACCTGAGGATTATAATCTACTTTTAGAGGCTACCTATATGCCTTGGCTTGTGTTCCATTTCTTTGTTATCTGTCTGATTGCATCCTGAGAAACTTCACTGCTCGTAAGGGCTCATCTAATTTTATATTTTATTAGAGCCACCAAAAAAATTCTAGGAAATCTTTCCATCTCAAGGTCTATAAACCTAATCACATTTACAAAACCCCTTTTGCTATGTAACCCAACACATTCACAGGTTCTGGGGATTAGAATGTAGGTATCTTGGGGGATTGCTTTATTCTGCCCATTGCATTTATATATTTCTCTTATGATCATCAGAAAACTCATTATACCTGGATAGTCCAGGTAAAGAGACTATCTGAAACAGAAAATGTAAAATAGTAGTTAGTATACTGCTCTATATAAAATACAATAAAAATATAGGGGAAGCTGGGAAGGCTCAGAAGGCTAAGAGCTCATTTTGCAGCCCTAGGGACCAAGGATTGAATCCTAGTCCCCGCTCATGCAGACCCATGTATTGAGCTTAGCTGAGCTGTGATTCACATGTGGGAAGCCCCCAGTTTGGTTCTTGCTCCTCAGTTTGGCCCCTGACTCTAAGGGGTATGCCTCCCATACAGGATGCCCCCAGCCCAGTTCCTGACCTGTGCAGCCCCTACCAACCCGTGTGGAAAAACACCATGTTGAAAACTGATGCCATACAACTATGGAGACTGCTCTATGCCCTCTCCCTTCTCTCTGTCTCTGTCTCTCTCTCTCTCTGTCTTTCTCTGTATCTGTCAAAAACAATAAAACAAATCTTTACAAATTATGGGGTGAAGATTATTCTAAATAGTGAGCCTTTGGTTTTACTAGTTTGTTTCATTCAGATTTGTTAATACATGTAATAATGCTATAAAGCATTAATTAAGAAATCAAAGCTATAATACCACCTCTGTCACTGAATAGCTATGGCTTTAATTTGAATTCCTAAGTTATTATTTTAATCTTTATTTGTTTTTTAAAAATTCAGTATTTAAAAAATTAGACAAAATGAAATTATTTATTACTTGTTTTTGTTTGTTGGTTTGGTTCTGGTTTGTTTGTTTTTTAATGTGTCACTTTGAGGAACTGCATTATCTAATGTTATTCTCTAGCCTGGCTCTCAGAATTTTGTTCAACTGAAAATATAATAATTAAATCACTTTCTAAAAAGTTGTTTTATCACATAAATCCCTTTTTGGACTCATAATAGCATGTCCAGTGTTCCTCAACTTATTCTCAGCAAATTTCTAAATGCGTCTTGCCAGGCAGAATCATGGTGGCTAGTCACAGGAAATTTGCATGGGGACTCATTCTGTGTGGCGGGCTCCATTAATTGGCTGGAGGCTGGAAAGCTTTTAGTCTATCAATTGTTTACTTCTTCCATTAAACATGCTCAGGTTTATCAGTCAACACAAATTTTGTGACTTCTTTCATTGCACATGCTAAGGTTTATCAGTCAACAGAGCTGTTTTCATGACTCTAAAGCTGTTTACATGACTTTTCTGCACATGACCTACTATAGTTGTTTACATGACTTTACTGCGCATGTGCTAAACATGGCATCAACTTTGCTCTCCACAGTAGTCCAATCACTAAGACATAGTCAGAGACCACCAGAGATATCCAAAGAAACTACAGTGAAATCAACATCTTCTGAATAAATTTAGATCCACTGATAGACTTGACCCAAGCCTTTACCCATAAATCTATAGTTCATAGAACAATAACCCTAAGGTATAAATGAGGATGTAAAGAGAGGTTGTATTTGAGAAATATTTAAGTAACAATGTTGGGATGAATTGCAAATGAAATGGCTATCGGAAATTAACGTTATGGCCAAGTTCCATTTCGTTCCAACTGGATAGACAGTAATGTCATGCCTTAGAGCAGGCATGCCCAACTTGCAGCCCAGGATGACTTTGAATGAGGTACAACACAAATTTCTAAAACAATATGAGATATTACTGTGATTGTTTTTGCTTCATCAGCTACTGTTAGTGTTAGTGTATTTTATGTGTGACTTCAGAATACATTTCTAATGTGGCTCAAGGAAACCAAAAGGTTGGACAGACTGTTTTAGAGAATACAGATAGAGCAGTAGCTCCTGTGTGTATGAGTGTGTATGTGTGTGGTGGTGAGAATAGTGAGGAGTTGTAATAACTCTGTTTTGATAAAATATGTGTGATATATCTCAAAACTATCTCAACAGCACTGCTAGTAATAATTTCAACATATGGGTCCCAAATTTAGGATTGTGGGCTGAATTTAGATTTGGATTCCATCATAATATACATAGTTAAAGTAAACAGAACTTTGTGTCTCGTTGACTTATCCATTTATTACATTATTTAATATATGTTAGTTTTATATTATACATAATAAATTACCTCAAAAGTAGTGGCTTAAAAATAAAAAGAAATAAGTGGCTTAAAACAACATTTTTTAAAAATTTGGGGAAGCTGGGATGGTTCAGTGGGTTAAGCGCTCACTTTGCAGCGCCGGGGACCG
>PVKE010043731.1:0-13265 GCA_004027555.1 Craseonycteris thonglongyai | reverse complement strand
TTTTTTTTTTTTTTTTTTTTTTGCACCATACTTGTTGCCCTAAAGTTACCAAACCAAGGCCTGTAGCTTTGCAGAGTGAAGAGATCCCTCCTCCCTAAGAAAAACTCCATTCAGCTCCCTGCAAGCCAGGCCCACGGGCCCCTGACATGCTGTGGCAGAAACCCGCTACTTCACAGAAAAACTTACCTTCCCACAGTCTATTAACAGTGTCCCATTTCCCACTTGTTTTTTCTTTCAAAGTGTTTGGGAACAAGCTGATTTTTCTCTTTTTTTCTATAGCTACCACATTCTTGTTGAAGAACAGAGAAACAAACAAACAAAGAAAAACAAACAAAACAAAACAAGAAATCCAGAATCTTTCATTCTAACAAAAACTTAATAAATTGTTACTTTAGATTATGGTAAAAATGATGTTCATATTAGATGAACTCAATGAGGGCTGGGATAGAGCTGAGGAAAAATATTTTCCTAAGGTATTCGTCTAAAGTTGGACAACTCTTTCCCATCCTGTTTCTTATTCTGAAGGGAGGTAGGAATGAATAATTAGATGTTGACTCTAAGAGAGATGGCAGTGGGTTCTGGCCACACTATGCAAACTCAGGACCCTGGATGGGGAAGGTCATCATGGAGTGGCCATGGATTCTTCAAAATAAAAATAAAAAAAGGTATTGTCACTGGAGACAATAGATGGCTCTTACCCACTGATTCTCCCTTTAAGTCAAAAGAGATTTATGTCAGTGGTTCATTTTCTGACATTGTTAGCCAACAACATAGGCTAATAATCAAAAAATGGGAGTTGACCTGACTCCTTACCTTTTTTCCTCCACTTCCTCTCATTTATTTCTTATTTCCTTTCTTTTAACTTAGGTTGACAACTGTTGGGATATTGACCAAGGTGTTCCCAAATCCTGAAATTCCTAGGTTCCCATAGTATGGAATGCCTGTCTTTTCAATGAAAGGGGTCACATAGAATGGACTTGGAGTATGGCATAAGGACTAGAAGCATCACCTCTGATCTAGAGCCAAGTTCAAATCCTGGCTCTGTAACCTTGGGTCAGTGACTTTACCTCTTTGAGCCAGAGTCTCTTAGCCTATATCATGACAAAAAGATTTGCATCCATCTTGTAGGATTGTAAAATGGATTAAATAACATAATCTCCAGTAGTATCAGATTAGTGTTAGAGTGTCTTCATTGAAGCTAACAGAGCTTAAGCTTTGAGACCTTTCTCTTACATAGGTACCGTCTAAGACCTGGAATTATTGAATGCTTATAGCAATTGAAAGCTCATTAAATGTGTAATGTGTAATCTTCTCATTCTAACTAAATATTCACTTCATACCTGATTTTGTAGTTCTAATACTGTCTTATTTTCTTAAAGCAAGTCCCCAACTTTCCTAAGTTTCAGGCCCCAGAAAAACCTGTTCAGCGTTCAGCTCAGTACCTGGCGTGTGGACAGCATTCACTAACTGGCAGATGATAGCAACTATATGTAATTTTTTAGAGCTTGTCAAAACTTTTCCTATTAATAAGTTAGAAATCATGATGGCAATGAAAATGTAAGAATATACATTCCGATGACTATTACCAACGATGGCATTTAAAAACATGATCACCATACCCACAGGAAGCTAAATGACTTGTAAATTTTTCATTGAACATTCTGGTGCCTTGCAGCTACAGTCACAGAATTGTGTTCCAGTCCCTAAAATAAAGATAATGAGTGGCAGAAAAAGAAAAGATTCCTACTTGTCAGTGTCTGATTCGTTACTTTTTCATCGCTCAATCTATCTGGGCTCTTTCCTTAGTAGCACATGGCCCAGTGACAACAGTCACCAAGGGGCCCAGTAGCACCTCTCCCCCACGCAGGGTACAGTCAGCTATTTCTGTGTCTCTCCATTGTTCCTCTCAATTGGAGTCTGAGAGGCTGTCATCTGTCCCACTCTCCTCTACACTGTGGGCTCATTTTTTTCTGCAATGTTGAACTCTGGAGAAAACATTGGTCAAAAATGTGAATACTTCAGTGCACATTAGAACACCCTTTGTTTCAATTCACTCCCACCCCATTTCTGTGCGAGGAGCCTGGTGAGGAGGCAGCCAGGGCATGAGCAAAGTGCCCTGACCAAGTTGCATATTTAAAATTCCATCAGTTCGATTTCTTTAATGCAATACGGTCATTTTTAATCTTGCTTGGTTTGATAAATACCTGCATTTCAAGTAATTGTGAAGATTGTGTCTGTTTTTATTAGAACTTATTTGTCATTATTTGACAGTCATTTCTAATCACATTTGTCATGTGTTGGGTTTCCTTCATGAATACTGAGAGCCCCTGGAATAGACGTTTATGAAGCCCCATTCATTCCTTGAACACACACAGTATGCCTACCACCCAGAAGAACATTTTTCTCATCATTCAAAAATGAGAAAATGAATAGCAAAAATGAGTGGGAGGTTTATCTTTAGACACAGAAACTGGAATTGTTTGGAGGTGTTTGGCATTTTGATGACAGATTTTTGTACAGTCAATTCAATCAATTGTATAGTTGGAAAGTTTAGATATTCAGGCAGTTTGAACACACACATTAACCATGTTTAGATATAAAGTTGTCTACTGTATGGGTTCTGCCTGAATTCCTAGCACTGTGGGAAACTTCATACAGCCAAGTCATGCCATTCACCAAATAGCCACCCATCTGTTCATTCAACAAATATTTAGTTATTTATAGTTTCCATTCACTCGGCAGATATTTATTCATTCAATAGACACTTACTCATCTATTTATTCAACAAATAACTCTATTTTTACTGGACATTTGTTAAATTTCTACTGTAGGTAAGACATAGGGATGGACTATCTTGGCAGCCACACTGTTCTCATCATGAACCTATAAATCTCGGAAAAGTCATTTTTGCCCTGGTATCACCATCATGAAAAGGCCACAATCTTTGTCTTGATTAGGCCACATGATCTTGCAGCCTGTAAGAGGTGGAAGAATGGGAGTGAGCAAGTGATCTAGACCATATGGGCTTCTCCGTTACTTTTGTCGTCTTCCAACCAACTATAGGAGTATGCACAGCATGATACTAGGTGTTCAGAACATAAAGACAAAGAAGGTATCACCTCTCCAAGACTTCATAAAGCAGAGTTAGGAAGGACACTCCAAGAACCCAAATTGGAAAGTGGGAGAAAAGTGGAAATTGAGATAAATGAATGAATGAATGAATGAATGAAACTCTATTTTCAAACCAGACCTCTGTGCCTGCTCCCGAAAGTAAGCCAAGCAGACCAGACTTCTAAGAGCAAACAGAATCGCACCAAGCAACTCACTCTAGCTACTGACTGAGTCCTCCACCCACGCAGGACTTAAATATCATAGGAAGTGAGATGAGCATTTTCCAAAACTTCCTTAAGTAGCTGGGGCTGAGTTTTGACCTTTGGCAGCTCTGCCCTGTCAGCATTACAGGGCCTGCCTGGCTGGGTATCAGCCCCTGGGGCTGAGAGGTGAAGGAATTGTGTGTGTCCAATGATGGAGCCTCTGAGACAGGGAGAGACGACTGGTGGGTGGGGGTGTGCATTTCACAAGCATCAATTATAACACCCAGACCCCTCCACTTTCCCTCTCCCAAGCAGCTGCTCATCATGGAAGGATAATCATAAGCTTAGCAACTTGCAAAGGAGCACCTTTGCAAACTGCTCATGCTCAGCAATGTCTGTTCACCCTTTTGAGCGAAGGATCAGCATAATCCGTTCTAACTCGCTGTTTTTAAGGTGGGTCATGTTAGAACCAGGTGACACATTTAAATGCCCATGACTTACTTTTTCATGTTGTATGAGTGACAGTGGGCCATGGTAAGAAATACATGGGGGTTGAAGTCAGAAAGTGAAGACCAGGTTTGCCGCCTCTGTTCTGCCAATGGTAACTGTTAAGCCTGAGTAACTTCTTCAAGATCTCTGACTCTGTTTCCTCAACTGTCAAATATGTAAAAAAGAAATCAAATTTGCATGGTGAGGTTATGAGACAGTTATTAAAATGCCTATGATGTACCTGAACAGTGATTATACATGGCAGATAATAAATGACCATATTATTACTTGTGTTAAAACACAGTATCATTTTACAAAAACAAAAATAAACATAGATTCCAAAATCCATATTTCTGCAAAATGAGCACGGCCCCTACAATTATCCAGTTCTCTATAAAATCTCTTATTTGATGCTAAGGTTTGTTACACTAAAGGACATAGGAGCTTCATTTTGGAAGAAAACTTCATGACGATAATTTAACATTTCAAAAAAACATAAAATCATTTTCCAGTTTGATTTGGAGTTTAGCATCAGTTTATTTCTCTTTGTTCTTCTCTTCTGGTTGTGCTAATGTCCCCTTTGTGTGTGTACATTTGTCCAATGCAATCTTAGAAACAATCCCCTTAATTGATCGGGCGTTAACCTCTAACAGCTTAAGACATAGGCTTTTTATCTATCGCTCAATCCTTGCTGCAGATGTAATTCCCTATAGTGCTTACATCTTTGTCACCATCACCAGCGGTTCCTTCTCAGGAAAACATTTCAGTAAATAAATGCTGTTGCAAACAAAACAGACCATTTACCCAAGAGGCCCTGCCATCGCAGAAAAGCCCAGTTATGGCCTCATGCTTTGCCTGGTGGTATACATAATGATAAATTTCATACAGGTGTCACCTTTTTCAAGACCCCAGCAAGGATTGATGGTTTACAGTAGGCTGATCCATCATCCAGGGCAGGTGGCACCCTATTGGAATTTCAGAGATCTGTTCCCAATCACATTCACTGTTGGGTGACTCAGTAACGACCCTATTTACGGTGCGTTACTGAAAATCAATGTGCCGCATTCAAGGTCAATGTACTGTTGGAAAACTCTTTAAGCACTGATGGATGGATTGTGCTCATTCAGAATAAATGCCACAAAACAGTGACAGCTGAGCATCCAACAGTCACACCAACTTTCAAAGACAGGCCTCCTTCTTTAGTAGGCAGTGGGATTTCCAGAGGGTGACATCATACACTTCCTCTTGTTTTCTTTTGGTGGGGGACATGTTCGCATTGGTTAGTATGTCTTTCCTTACACAATTAAAGCATCAGAATCTCTGTGGATATTTGATCAGCCCAATGCTTTAAAACTCCTATGAGTCAATCTGGAATCAGAGGATTCAGTATGAGCAAAATCAAGACTATGTACAATGCAGACTATTTAAAACATACATCTTCAAAGAAAATAATTTGGAAAATAGCCAGAGATAAGACACTTATTCATTCAGTTTATTCCACAAACATAATATCAAAATGTGCCATGCGATGAACCCTGGGTCAAGGGTGAAAAGATGATCAGGCCACTCTCGTCACTCCACAAGGAAAACAAGATGGATACACAACTCACTTCTTACATGCAATGAGGTGTACACCTTATGCACAGTTGTATGGAGAGACAGGTGACTGCAGGATGACATCCACAAGCAAAGAACACACACAAAGAAGCTGCCAATTCTCCCTGGGGCCATTACCTATTGGAAGGGTGTGATTAACACTTAGGACAGTGGAAGAGCCAATAAAGTGGGGTTTGTTCAGTGAATTCTGGTTTCTAGCATATTTAAAGTTGTTTTTCTTAAAAAAAAAAAAAGAATTCCCCAAAGTGGCAAAGGAAGTTTTGACAGTAATAGACACTAAGGTTATAAAACAGATCCTATTTTATCACCCTATCACTTTCCTCTTTATGACCTATTTATCAACCAAGTACCACTAATGCTTGCTGAAGCTTCTCCATGTTCTCAATGTTTCCCAATGGCAAGTTAGAAGCTCTTCCTCTGGAAATTCAGAAACTATATATTCTGTCTCCTTGAATAGACAGTAACTTTTCTTTAAAGTTTCTCTTCTTTTCTTTTTTAGTGATTGTAATTATTAGCTTCCAAAAGGCAAATACGATTTCTTGCCTATTGAATACATAAAGGCAAAAATATGGCAGCTGGTAAAAATGATACAAGTGATTTGGGAAATGTTTCATATAAACAAAATGGTGTCACCAAAGACACCGAGAATAGATGAAATGGTACAGATGTTTCCTGATTCTCAATAACCAAGTTGAATTCACATAATGTGTTTGTAGGGTTTTCTTCCCTTTCTAGGCAGTGACTGAGTCACCTGCGATCTCCAGCACCTAATGCATAAGCTGGCATACAATAACTGCTCAATAAAGAGCTATGGATGGATTAACAAATGAACAAGTGAATGAGTGAGTGCATAAATTGGGTGCATTGATTAGCTATGAGAAAGACAACTATATATTTCTGTTGTATGAAAATTGCCTTTGACATTCATTTGTTTAAAAGGTCTTTTTGGTGTGCTCAAAGTTTTCTTTATCCAACAGTCCAACCTTTATCAGTAATTACTCTGCCGGGTGACACCATTTCTCTAGAATGCTCCAGAAATTCTGTCTCCTGGTTGTGTTGATAATACAAGAGTTGATAATTTTGTTGTTTTTACAAATTATAGGACCTCAGATTCCTTCCTTAATTTGGCAATTGAGTTATACATGTATTTCAAGTCAGATTTATTCCAGAATCCACTCATGAATCCACTATTTAAGCATTTGTTAGTACATGTGCTAGGTATTACACTGGGCACTTGGGAGTTAAAGAAGTCGAGAATGAGATCCTCACATTCAGGTTACTTACATCTAGGGTCTGTAGGCATTTAGAGATGGGTGATCAGACATATAATTGGATTCTTTAAAATACAAGATAATAAGAAATGTCATCAAGAAACTGAACATTACATAAGGGGGAATATGAGGGTGAAGAGGATAATTTGGGATGATTTCCTGCTAAATATAACATTACAGCAGAGCCAGGGCATCCAATGAGAAGAGACACTCTAGGTGGGGAAGAGAAGTGGAGTATTCCAGGCAGGAAAACCACATTTATAGAATCAGGAAGATGGAAAGTGATATGGTATGCTTGAGAAATGGGGGCTACTTCAGTTGGGTTAATATTGGCAGGGCCATGGAGGAAGAAAGCCTGAGAGGGTACATTAGAGGTTGATCCTAAAGAGTTTTAATCTTTATTCATAAGGTTTTAGGATTAAAATGATAAATAATAGGAAGACATTGACCATTTATTTTTCTGTAGTACTGCGCAATTTATACACACACACACACACACACAAATGCACCTAGAAAAGAGTACATTCAGGTTACAACTCCCAGATCAAAAAGCAGAATATGGCCAGCACCTAGAAGCCCCGAATGCCCCTTTCTAATTACTTTCTCACCAAGGGTAACCATTATTCTTATTTCTACCAGCACAGATTAGCTTTCTCAGTATTGTACTTCATGTAAATGAAATTATATAAGATGTCTTTTACTCAATATTATGTTGGTTAGCTTCATCATATTGCTCTATATCAGGGGTGTCAAACTGGTGGCCCGCAAGCCGCATGCAGCCCCCAAGGTAATTTTTTGTGGCCCACGATGCTCTGAAATAAAATGAAAATAGAAAAAATTGTTATGAAGAAAATAGCACTTAGGGGAGATCGAGGCAATACCGTACACACAATTCCCTCGTTAACCCTTTAACTACTGAAGACAAGTATACACGTGGCCCAGTGCCTTTCCTGGGGGCCTGTGGATGTGTATAAACGCGCTGACTCAGTTCCAGAGACGTTTGTAAATGTGATGTGGCCCGCGTGAATCTTGCCTGTTGCACCAAATGGCCCGTGTTTTAATTGAGTTTGACACCCCTGCTCTATATAGTTGTAGGTTATTACTTGTCATTGCTGCACATTATAAAGTTACATAAAGGTACTACATTTTTAAAATATGCTATTGTTGATCAACATCTTTATGTCATTTGCATTTTGGACTTATGATAAATAGTGCTGCTATGCACAATCTAATGCATCTCTTTTGGTAAATATATGTACACATTTTGGTTGGGTATATTCCCAAAAGTGTTCAGTTTCAGTAGATAATGCCATATTGTTTGCCTAAGTATGATTGTTCTAATATATTCTTCAATTAGTCACACAAGAAACTTCTGGTTATGCCACAACCTCAACACAACAATAATGATATTTTGTTTATTTAATTCATGTTTATCTTTCCAATTAAACTGTACATTTCATGAGGATAAGGGCTACACATGCCTTTTTAAAACCATTGCAATTTCTTGTAGCTAGTACAATGTTTATCACATGGCAGAAGATACACACACACATACACACATACACACACCACCTGTCCAAAGAAAAGTACAAATATCTACGGTATTTTCTAGAAGCTTTCTCAGATTATAGCATTTGTCTTATATTTCTCTGTTTAGACAGAATCTGTGTAAGATCCTACATTTTAAATTACTAAATCTATACTTATGGATGAAAATGGAGAATTACAGGTGAGATAATAAATTGACTTCCATGCCATTCCAAAATACTCTGAATTTGATCATTCAATCCAAAATATAGCTAATTTAATGGGAACAAAAACATTTTAAATTCCAGTAAGTTGTAAGTAGTGAACAATTTTCTGCATTCACCTCCGTTATAGATGTTTTTATATTGTTCTATAGAGCCTATATCTGTTTTTGTGAATTGGTGGTAGGAAAAAATGTCAGAGGAAAAAGCTATGCGACGACATGCTTCAGGAGGACCTCATCCTAAGTCCACATTCATAGTCATCAATTAAAGAGCTGGCTCTTTTTTCAATGATTAATTTCTACTTGGCCATTGTTAATAAAGAGGTTCAAGAAATGTGTTTACACAGGGTAAAATGAAAGGTACAACATACATACATAAGGCATCATTAAGGAGCATCAGAGGCCAGAGAGTAGCTGCATTAACATAGGGACCCTGGCTTCCTCCTTGAGCCCCGCTTACCCTTGCACAAACCTTTAGTTGTATTATATTAGTTGTAATGAATGATTATGATGCAAGCACAGACTTGGAATTAGAAGTATCTTAGTGATATATCAGTTTACACCTTCTCTATCATTTAAATTTGATTAGTTATCCAGTGCTATGAAATGAATCACCCCCAAACTTAATGACTTAAAGCACGATCCTCATTGATTATCTCTCACAGTTTCTGTGGGTCAGAAATTCAGAGCAGTAGTTCTGATTCAGGGTATCTTGTGACTTTGAGATCAAATGGTGGCTGGGATGAGGGTTATATCAAAGACTGCTTCATTCTCATGTCCGGTGCTGGACTGGGAAGACCTGCCAGGCAGGGCTGGAGAAGCTGGGGGTGCCTTGGCCATTTCTCTCCATTTCAATGTGATCTCTCCATGGAGGCGCTCAAACATAGTAGTTAGATATTTATAAAAGAAGTGACCCTTCTGATTAGTCCAGTGCCCACCTGGTAGCATACATATATTGTAACATTATTGACTATACTTTTTATGGTGTACTTTATGTCCCCATGACTATTTTGTAACTGTCAACTTTTACTTCTTAATCCTTTCCATTTTTTCACCCAGCTCCCCAAGCCCTGTCCCCTCTGGCAAACACCAATTTGTTCTCTGTATCCATGAGTCTGTCTCTGCTTTGTTTGTTCATCTACTAATATTATATTTTGTTCTTTAGATTCCACATATAAGTGAGATCATATGGTATCTGTCTTTCTCTGTCTGACTTAAGTTAGCATAATACCCTCTAGGTCCATCCACGTTGTCAAAAATAATATGCTTGTATTCTTTTTTATGACTGTATAGTATTTCATTGTATATATGTGCCACCTCTTCTTTATCCAGTCATCTATTGATGGGCACTTGTGTTGCTTCCATATCTTGGCTATTGTAAAGAGTGCTGCAGTGAACATAGAGGTACATGTATCTTTCTGAATGACTGCTTTGGATCTCTTCAAATAAATATCCTGAAATGGAATTGCTGGGCCATGAGGTAGTTCTATTTTTAATTTTGTTGAGGAAACTTCAAACCATGTTCCATAGTGGCTGTACCAATTTGCAATCCCATCAACAGTGCACAGGGTTTCCCTTGTCTCCACATCCTCATCAAGACTTGTTGTTTATTGACTTATTGATGATGGCTATTCTGACAGGTGTGAGGTGGTATCTCATTGTAGTTTTAATTTGTATTTCTCTGATGATTGGTGATGGTGAGCATCTTTTCATGTGTCTGTTGGCCATCTCTATATCCACTAAGGGCGGATTCTATTCAGCTCATCTGCCCATTTGTTTAATTGAATTATTAGTGCTTTTGCTGTTAAATTGTATGAATTCTTTATAAGTGTTGAACATGAACCCCTTATCATGTGTATCATTGGCAAATATCTTCTCCCATTCAGGAGGCTGTCTTTTTGTTTTGTTGGTGGTTTCCTTTGTTGTGCAAAACCCTTTTAGTTTGTTGTAGTCCCTTTTTTTGTTGTCCTTGCCTGGGGAGATACATCAGAAAATGTTACTATGAGCAACATAATAGAGTTTACTGCCTATGTTTTCTTCTACAAATTCTATAGTTTCTGGTCTTACATTCATGTCTTTAATCCCTGTTGAGTTTATTCTTGTACATGGTGTGAGAAGATGGTCCAGTTTCATTTTGTTGCATCTATCTGTCCAGTTTTCCCAACACCGTTTATTGAAAAGACTGTATTATCCCAAGTGTTTATTCTCGCCTCCTTTGCCACGGATTAAATGAGCACATAGGCATGGGTTTATTTCTGGGCTCTCTATTCTGTTCCATTGATATATGTGTCTGTTTTTATGCCAGTGCCACACCACAAACTTCTTCTATGTTGGCTCAGGGCTCCCAAAGTACACGCCCACGAGAGAGATCCAGGAAAGGCTATTTTGTCTTTTATTACCTATCTTTGGAAGTTATGCAGCATCATATCTAAGTTTACTCAGAATCAAGGGACAGAAATATGGACCCAACTTCTGGGTGAAGGTTGTCAGAATTATACTGTGTGGAGACCATATGAGATGTATGTGGTCTTCTTCAGAAAATACTATCCTCCACCACCTCGTGGCTGCAACATGGGGCATATATCTTCTGCCTCAGGGTGGTCATATCCAGGGCAGTGGGTAACAATCCAGACCTAGATTGTTTGGGGTTGGAATAAGGTGGATACTCAATCAACACATTCATGTGCTGGCATTCTGCGGCCGTCACTCTCATATTCCTCTGAGCCCATGTTGCTTCTTCATGCAGTATCAAATCTGCCCTCTCTGGCTTCTTCCTGATTCAATTCTAGCATGTTATTATGGACTGTTTGTGTTCTCCCCAAGTTCATAGGCTAAAGCCCCACCCATCAATGGGACGGTATTTGGAAACGGGTCCTTGGGAGGTAATTAGGTTTAGATGTTATAGTAGACCTTCATGATGGGATTAATGTTCCTATAAAAAAGAGGGAAAGAGGGAAAGGCCATGTGAACACACAGTGAGAAGGAGGATGTCCACAAGCCAGGAAGAGAGCTCTCATCAGGAACTGGATGTGACCTTGGACTTCCAGCCTCAGAACTGTGAGAAATAGATGTCTGTTGTTTCAGCCACTCCATCTATGGCATTCTGTGATAGCAGCCCAAACTAGGATAAGACCCTTATATCTAGGCATATACAGACATAGGCCTATATAAATGTTGAAAATGTGAATTATCAAATCAGTCAATTCATTCTGTCCGTATTAGTCAGCCCAGGCTGCCTAATACCACAAATATGACAAAATATCACAGACTGGGTGGCTTAAACAACAGAAATTTCTTCTCTCGTAGTTCTGGCAGCTGAAAGTGCAAGCAGAAGGTGCCAACAGGGTGGTTGATGCTGGGGTCTCCCTCCTTGGCTTGCAGATGGCCACCCTCTGGCTGCCTCTTCACATGGTTGTCCCCCTGGCATCTCTTCTTCTTATAAACACACCAGTCATACTGGATTCGAGCCCACCCTAAAGGCCCCATTTAACTTAATCACCTCTTTAAAGACATTCTCTCCAAATAAAGTCACATTCTGAGGTACTGAGGGTTGGGACTTCTACATACAAATTTGTGAGGGCACACAATTCAGCCCACAATACTAAGAGGAGATGGAGGAAGAGTACTCTACTGTTTATATGTTGAAAAGATTTGCACACAGTGATTGCATTGCTCCTCCACCCCGCCCCTCTTCTCTACACGCCAATCCATGCCTGCAGCAACACTGACGTCTCAGAAAGCTAGAACACACATTGTTCTGCCCAAAGCAATTTCGCTAGACTTTGGCAGAATGAAACAAAGCTATCATTTCCCTGTCTTTGAAATTCCATTTATTATAAAGTATTCCACTACTAATAATAGTTTCTGATGTCCTGTTTCTCATTCTTTCATGAAATCTTAATTGTCCTTAAAGGTACCAGTACTATTATTATTTATTCTTTAATATTTACAATTATTTTTATTCTTTAATCATTATGTGAATTTAATATAGGTATACCCATTATATAGATATAGATATAAAGAATAGGAGAGTTCGAGCAGAGATATAGGTCTAATGACAATGCCTAAATATGCACCTAGAACTGTGTTATATGCAGCACTTGTCATTGCTTGTCATTCATCTTGTATAACTTTCAAGGTCTCCATGAAGCCCACGCTATAGTCTTTCCCTGAGCAAGTGAGTGAGGTCAAAGGGGGCTCTTAATGCTTCCTGATTGCATTTCCTTACTTTTTCCTTGTACCAGTTCAACACATTTATGTGCACATTTGTTATATAAATTATGATCATAAAAATAATGCTCACCTATTTCCCACAATATGTAAGGTATAAAAATTTTCATTTTGAAAATAAAAATACCCATTATTACACCAAACTAAAATGCTAAATCAGATATTCTTTTGTTTCTTCCAGATATATATTCTCTCTCTCTCACACACACACATTTCATACATATAATATACAAGTGTATATGCTTATGTTTCAATATCATAAGACACTCCTCATAAACTTGATTTTAATGGCTTCCTAAATGGTTTTATTGTGTATATGTAACCCAATTTATGCAATAATTAACCTTCCTTTAAAAGAACAGAAGATCGCAATGTAATTCTTATGATTCCATTAATTACACTTCCTTGTTAAAACACTCATTCCATTTCTGGGTAAAAAAACCAACAACCTCTTCAGCTTGGAATATGATCTCATGTTCTAATGAGGTTATACAGTCTACTCATAAGCCATAGGATGTTGGAGATGGAATGGCTCATGGAAATCATGAACCCCAACCACTTTATTGTATACGCAGAGAACTAAGGCCCAGAGAG